>JARHVA010008136.1:492500-548657 GCA_037957365.1 Torreya grandis | reverse complement strand
TGTGAGGTATTTCAAGTGCTCCTATAGTCTAACATGAAGAGATATTTGAAGACTTGGACCAATATGTCTACATTGGAGACACGTTTGTCCCTTTTCATCCACTTCAGATCATGTCAATAAGATTTACAATCAAGAATCCCAATGTAATATTAGAACCAAAAAAATTGACATCCAAACATGCTCTCTCACACCATGACCTATCTCATGAAGGAGGTGATCCAAAAGATTTTCCATTTGATCTATTTAGAAGGTACTAGTTAGTTTTTAGCCTTGTATATATTATATTAGATGTGTCCTTGCTCCTTGTGTTTTGTTTTTTCCTTCTTCTAAGTACTTTGTGCATATTTATATTTTGGTTTATATTTCCCTTCCCTAAGTGTTTTGAGTACATTGTTGTTTTGTTTTGGGTTTTCATTACTACTTTGAGAGTTAAAATTAGAGAAGTTACAACCTTGTGATCAATTGAAAATCAATTTGAGAAAGACTTTTGTGACCCTATAAGCCCAATGGATAGACTAAGGCAACTAGTTTGTTGCATTGATTGACATGAAATCACAGGAGGTCACTAGAAATGTTGGCCAAAATTAGCCTACATACAAAAATATTACCTAGATAGATCAGGCCACTCTCTTAGACCATTCAGTAACGTTTTACCCCCATGACTAGTCCCTTTCTAGTCCTAACTTGATAATACAGTGTAGTATCCTTGAGGTTACTAGTGTAGTGTGAGGAGCTAAGCAGATTCCTTGTGTAGTAGATGATCCATTGGTGTAAACATAATATAAACATAGTTACCCTACCTCATGTCCCATATAATATTTTGAAACACTTTAAGTAAGTTTTAAGGTGAATTTGTAGATTTTGAGGAAAAAGCTTAGAAATGGGTCTTGAACTACATGTAAAGGATCTAGCTAGTTCCTAGGGTGTTTGAGAATTAAGGGGGGAAGGAAGGTGGTTTTTTCAAAATGTAAAAGATTCTAATGGGTTAAAATGATGTCTAGAGAAGCTAACTTTTCCAAAAGACCCCCAAAAGTTCATTAGATGACTTGAGGACCATCTAAATAGAAACTTTTAAGTGAAAAGTGACTTTTGAGGAATTCAAATTGGTTTTAAATTCATTACACATCATTATGGATTTTTTTTCCTTATTTGGACCTGTTCAAGGCCATTTCAAGTTAGTTGGAGTGAAGGAGGAGTGTGTTTGGGAGTAAAAATATGCAATTTTGAGCCTTTTAAAGAATTGGCTAAATAGGTTTTTGAAGGTTTTAATTAATGCATGGGATCAGATATCATATATAATAATCCATGGTATCCCAATATCCTCTCTTAGGCTTATAAAATCATATTCCATCACATGAACCATTAGAGGTAAGGAAAACCTATTAATTGAAAATTAAGCATGAAATAGGTTTTCTACCATTAATGGAGGTCCAAAAATTTCATAATTTTAATATAAGGAACGAAAGGTCATTTAAATAATAATAAATCTTTCCCAGGTGTTGGATTTCATTAGTCTTCTTATTCTTCATGCTAAGTAAGAACCATTTTGGGTAGTTTTAGATAGCTCTAGGAGAGCCTCAAGTTTTCACTCAATATGGTTGAGAGAGAGAGAGAGAGAGAGAGAGAGAGAGAGAGAGAGAGAGAGAGAGAGAGAGAGAGAGAGAGAGAGAGAGAGAGAGAGAGAGAGAGAGAGAGAGAGAGAGAGAGAGAGAGAGAGAGTTTAGTAAGACTATAGTGGGAAGTGATATTTACCATAGTTTCCTTTTAACTTTGTGGAATTGGTAGTCCTATTTCATCTACCCATCTTTATGAATAATCACTAATAGTGCATGGGTATCTAGATGGCCTACTCATCCAAATAGGGTCCAAGTTTTCTTCCTCTTATTCACTTAAAAACTCAGCGAGGAATAACTATTTTAGGATAAAATATGACCTATTAAAATTGGTTTCATAAGCTAACTAATTCAAACAAGGTATGTATATCATAACACTTATTCCCTATGGTGTCCTTGTTAACAGTCCATTTGGTCAGTTACGAAGTAGAGCCCTGGGTTATAAAGCAAGTAAATTAATATCCATGGGTTATAAATATAATATTTATGTCACTTAATTATTCATTCATATAATAAAATATTTGTAAGCTCTCATATTGATAAATCTCCCTTGCGATAGTTTTGGTGTTTTGAGGGTCTCAACAAGGTACAACTATAGGTACAATCTATATATATCAGTTTATAGTGTTTGAATGGTTTTAAATGATGTGATCATGATCATACTCTATAAAATTTCCTAAATAAGGCTACTTAATTATTTTAGGGTATTTCAAATTAGGTTTAATAAGCTATACTCTCTCAAGATACCATGGAATAGTTTGTGGTCTAGTAGTATACCTTCATCTCTAGATCTTGTTGAGCAAATATGACTTGTAGGTATGATCATGGGTTTGGTAATAATCATATGTGAACATTGATATCACTTAAATTAACCCTTTACATCATCATATCATCATTAAAAACTATATGGAGAGATTAATTAAACACCTTCATGAAAGGCCTTGGTAAGTGTTAAGGTCAAATGACCACCTACAAAACACAAAGAGATGATCAGAGGTCTGAGGGGGGAAATGGTTTATTTCATGAGACATATAAAGGTTTATATAGCATAATTTGAGGGTATATCATTATATAACCTAAGGAGACCATTTAAATCAAAGAATAAAACGTTTTGAAGGTTGTTAAATCATGTCATAAACATGATAAATCTACCTTATTCAGAGAAACTAAGGTAGTTTTATGAAAATTATGATAAAGGTGATCTTTAGCATCACCCGATTCAAAAAACCTTGTGATAAAATAGGTGTTACTCCAATAAAATGTGGATTTTAAGAGGCTTGAAGAGAATCTTAGAAAAAAAATTATTCTTGCAACCGAATTTCCCTTTGCCATCATTCCATACACAATGTGAAACCTTCACCTACAACTAGCTTAGTTGTCACCCTTAATCACTATAGATAGTGTAAATAAGGATTAAAGGTAGATTTGATGGTTTAAATCATCCTATATTATAAATTAAGGTTTTGACCACTTCCAAGCTTGATCTCTTAGCAATGTCCTATAAATAGTGTAAATAAGCATAGTAATTATATCCTATACAATTTCAAGGCTTAGGCTAATATGTACTCCACAATGTTGTACATGGTCTGTATAAGATAGAATGATGACCTACAGCCATAGGTCTGATGCAAATAGTGAAGTGGAGTTAGAGAAGGAGTCAAAGATATAATAAGTCTATGAAATCATTAAAAAATGATTCATAGTAATGAGGGTAGTGATTTCTTAGTGTTTTATAAATCTTCAAATGCATGAGAAGAATGAATCACGGGTCTGATATTGTATGGTGGATCCTTGAAGCTTATTCAAACCTTCTTAGTTCACTAAGAGTATATCAAGCTAGCATTAAAACTCCCTTTTAAATTCTTAAAAATAAATATGACCATGGGGAAATTCATAGAGTTATATTAATTTTATTAATGGATAGAATAGTCCCTACTATTGACAGATGTATAAGACCATAAAGATATGATACAACATTTAAAGATTCACATATGGTGATCAAGTGCCTACAAGTAGATTTTAAGGGTTTACCCATGTACACCACCAGTAATCCTAATGACCTATAAAAAAATATAATATCTACACCATATAATGGATTTAATAATATTCAATTAATTACCCAACCCCTTAAGCACATTCAAGGTAACAATCCTAAACATACTCAAATGATGACCTATAGCCTTCCTTTTGGGGCTCATACAGTGGCAATAGTGGAATGAAGATAAAATTGGATTTCAGGGTTAGAGTTTGGTCTATAGGTTATTTGGATCCTAATGAGGCCTTTAGGTGAATTATAATTGTGAAAAATTATCGAGGAGGTTCCCTAATATAGAATTGTAGTCCCAATATCCCAAGTAAAGCACCTATAATCATCTTTTTAGCTTGAACAGTGGTACCAAGTGTGCAATGGATTCAAGGTTTTTTGGAAAGAGATTAGAGGTAATTGAATTTTTTTTACCAAGGTGACATCAATGAAAATATTTAAAACCAATAAGGAATTGGTTTTCATCTATAGGATATATGTGTTTAAGGTTTGGAGATGGACAATGAAAGTAAGACTATGGGAGAGAAGCTCATACAAAGATTAAGGAGTTTGGATTAAATGAGGTCCGTAAATTCATTTATAAAGGTTTATAAGGGTAATAAAAAAGAATTATAGGTCTTGGTGTACAATGTCCTAGAACCAAATAAATAAATCTCAAACCTCTTGAAAACCCTTACACAATCCTAAAAAACATGCATAACTCTATGTTTTGAGTTGTTTCCAGTGTTTTAAGGGTTGACCAATGCTTATAACCTATTTGTAAAGGTGGAGGGGGTTTAGATAGAATTAAATATGTATTTATTTCCATTAAAACCTCTCTAAGAATAATAAATTTATTTTTTAGGGCTCTCAACCTTTGTAGGCCTTCATAGTTGCCTAGCTAGAGTTTCAAAACTTAAAACCTCATAACTTGCATTTTAACAATTAAAATTACTTGAAACTTCATATTATTGGGTGATTTAGTGTCCTCTAAAATATTTTGAATGTTTGGAGTTGTTAATAGGACTGTATGGTATGAAACCAGTATTGTGGGTTTATGATAGGGCTTAATAGGCCTAATTGAGAGAAGGTTTACAAAGGAATTACTAGCTAGCGGTGGAGTTAGACCCTAAAACGTTATGAGGACTTGTAATAGGATAGAGTGTGATTTAAAATACATTTATGTTATAAAAACTATAAAATCTTCAAACCAAGAGAAAATGTCAAAAAAGGCTACTAGCCTAAGGGTTGCTACTAAGAGGTTGAGGTGATGAAAGTAAGTATTAGAATGGAGATGAGAGGTTGAAATGGATTTCAAAAAGTTTAATATGATATGAAAATATCATCCATGAAGGTATATTTAGTCTTTCAAACCAATAAGTATATTGGATACTTATGACCTATAAGGGTTGCCTAATAAGAAGCTAATAAGTGAATTGAGAAGTAATAGTGAATGAATGAATGTAATGTACTAAATCATGTTGAGGGAATATCATAAATAAGGACTCAAACTTAGTTTAATATGAATTTCCATGAAAAAAACACCTAAAATAGGGTTATCAGGGTTCACTTGAGATATAAAAGATTGAATCATTTCATATTTTAAGAATGTTTGTTATACTTTCAACTCAATGAGATTTCTACCCAAGTGTTAAGGATTGCTTCAAACAGTGTAGGGAGTTATTTTTAGCTATGAACTTAAAATTACATCTAGATATAGTAAATATTTTATGAGAATATCACCTAAAACCACTTGAAGGGCTGGCCTACCTCCAAGTGTAGGAGTATTCAAGAAAAAATAACCTATGGGAGAGTCTCATAGAATATGAAGGGTGCATAAACAATAGAGGTTTTAATGAGGCTAGCATTTGAAAATTATAGTGTTAAATCAAAGTACCAAAATCAAGATAAATAATGAATATCAACACCTACATCCAAGGTCATTACCTTGGATCACTCAAGCTTATACACCAACAAGAAGATACAGTTCTAAGAAGTTCTCAAAGATAAAATAAGACACCATATAGAAAACCAATATGGGATTAGTTTTCCAACTCTCCAAGATTGAAAATAATAAGAGAAGGGGACCAATGAAAGAGTTTGATGTCTTTAATATCATTCATAGGAACAACCAAATTTGAAATGGATCAAGGGGTAATCAAGGGAGTATTCCATGCTAAGCTACAATCATCACCAAACTCATGAAATGGACACTTACAACTTTCTCAAGAGAGAAACTCTATCTACAAGCCACAAGGCAATGATGGTAGAATGATCAAATGGAATTTTCCATATGGATATCCATATGGAAAATTTATAATGTGAATTAATTCAAGATAATGAAGAGAGAGTGAGTGTTCTAATCAAGTCTACATTAAATGCAACTTTGAAATGAGTACCCATAGTAATAAAGTCAAATTTTGAAGGTAGTTTTGAGAGATTTTGAATATTTTTAGCATCCACAAATGGAATTGGCATCTGAAAATTTTTACAAAAGTTCCTTATGACTTGATAAATCATAAAATTCCATTATAAAGGTTACTTGATGAGTGTGAGTACTCATTATTTTAACACAATCCTCCACATGTCTACTAGCAGCTAAAAGAGCTTAAAAGTACCATTGAAGACCAAATATACCAAAAAGGGAGGTGATAAGATGTAATGTGTATTAGAAGGATTGAAACCAATTTTGAGGTAATAATGGTGCTAAAATATAATGAAAATGATACCAAACATTTCAAATATCCTCAAATCACCACCTACATCAGTGTTGGCATAGGTTGTTACTTTGGAAACTTAGCATGAGAAATGGTGTTTTGGTGGAACATATAGCATGATAAATGAAAGGTAATAGGTTGGAATGATTGAAAAAAATTATTATATTTTCCAATAAAATCCTATAAATCATAATTCATACCCAATGACAAGGGTAAAACATGAGATCATAATCCTTTGAGAGAGACCTATAATCAAGTACAAAATCAATCAACTTTTGGAGGGTTTTGAGGTTTTAGAGCACCTACACATTCAATCAAGACCTAAAATTTGGTATAGAGGGTAATTTTGACATATTATATACACATATGATTTCTATTTTTAATTAAAACCAATGGAAATATCCACTATTTTGACTAAGACCTGAGGCACTTTTCATGAAAATTTAGGTAGCCTATTGGTAAATTTTGGTAAAAATCACCTACAGGCCTTACTATGCATGATCAAAGCATGAAAATTGGTGGAGATTATCATCATGAGTTCCCATAAACATCCATTATATTTTTTATTCCAATATAAGAAGGAAATTTATCATTATTTTTTTACAAACCTAAGGCACTCTCATAGTCTTGCACATAGGCAACCCATTGCTATTTTTCAAAAATTTAGAATTTTTAGCAATCCACATGTGGATTCAAAATATGAAACTTGGTATGAATAGTATTTATGACTCATTAAATATTTCCATTCCATATTAAATTTCATACCTATATTGTAAGTACTCATTGTTTTAGCACAGTCCTCTACATGTCAAAAAGGCAACCATTGGAGACCAAATGAAGCTTTGTAAAGTTTGAGTGCCAATAAGGAGTTTAATCCATGTAAAAGTTTTAAAACCATTAAATATTAATATTGGTAACCTAATATGATATTTGGATTTATTCACATACAATTTTTCAATTAAAAAATTCTTTGAGGGTAATTTTATGCATGAAAGACCAAAGGAGGAAACTTAAGCAAATTTGGAGGAAAATTCATCTACAAGATACAATATGCAATATCCAAGTAAAAAAATTAGTGTATATGTTTTTCATGAGTCCTTAAAAATTTTTAACATCTTCCTTGGGTCTGAATAAGAGTGTAAGTTCTCATTGTTTTAGCACAGTCCTCCACATGTCTAGTGGTAGCCACCATTGGAGCTAGGAGACATTTTGGAGCTCTACAGGTTGGTGGAGTGTTTTGGACCTCATGGGAGTGTTTTTAAATATTATTAATATTATGATAAGTATTTTTAAATGTTTCTATAGGTTAATAAACTCTGATTTAAATGCAAACCATACCCTTAAGGGCTAGAACAACAAGACTTGCAGTCATTTCCACATGCAGTCCTAAAAAAGCATAAAGACAAAAGTGAAACATCAGCATCAAAAGGAGGTAAAAAGGGTTTAAAATTAATTTTAAGCCATGATTTTTAGTCCTCCATACCCTATTATAGGTTCCTCAAGCCCTGAAACTCAATTTTAAGCCTAAAAGCTAGTCTTAAGGCCCAGAGGGCCTATATCACATTGATACACTTTCAAACACTTAAATTAAATATGAAACTTTATTGAGGTGTAATGAGATGGTAAAAGTCCCAAAAATATGATTTAAATAATATGAAATTCCAATTGAGGATTTAGTACCAGTGTAAGGGGAAATTTGAACTTTTCACGTCTGAGGCACCCAATTCAAGCCCCTTTTTAGATGCTTGTTCTTTCATACCATGAAGAGTTTAGCCAAATGATTTGATTATATTTTGAGTAACCATATCTAATTTAAATTAATTATGGATTGAGTTTGGTTAATGTCTTGAGGATTATGAACTATCATTAAGACTCTAAGTAAGCTCATAATGTATGAAGAACTACATAAGCAAACTTTTTATGTATGTATCTTTACATACCTTCTACATAGGATCCCAAAACGTTTATAGATATTTAAGGGATATATGGAATAAAAATACATGGGAATAAGTTATAGATTATAGATCTATATTTTATGAACAATCACTTATAAGGTGAGCCCATCTAAGTTGCCAAAGGAGATTTTTTGACCATTTTTGGGTTTTTAGATTCATAGGTCCATAAAATAGCCTATAATCACTTGGAAACCACATATAATGTGTAAAATAATCTCTAAATATTATGTATAACCTATTTTTCAGAATAATTTGGCATGTGTGGGTGCCTAGGAGGCCCAAAATGGCTATTTTTGTAGGTCTTGAAAGATTAAAATGGTATATATACATAGAAAAGGCCTAATGGGACGTAAATAACCATTATATGGAACTTTTATCCCTTCCCATGGGTTTCTAGGGTGCCTTGTTGAGCTAAAGGGTCAAAACCCAATGTTTTTCTACTTGTTGTGGATGGTTATAGGTTTAATAGTGATTTCTACCATTGTTGTAGGTTTTGAAGGTGGCCTAAATATTAATTTTATCCCTCATGGTAATGATATTAATTTTTGGAATACTTATATAGGTCCAAAAGTGGTTCTTATGGTGACAAATGGCTTTGGGAGTAGGTTCTTGCATAAGTAGTTAAAGGTGGCTCAAACTTGGGGACCTCCATCAATAAAGTCTATGAGATTTTTAGGTTTAATGGTGTCTTTTGCAAGTTGGAGATGAAATATTGAGTTGAAGAAAAAGATAACACCAAAAATCAAACATTTAAAGATAATCTCCAAGGCTAGTTAATCATAAAGTTCCTAGATCACTAACCATGTGGCAAGGAACTTATAAAATCACAAGTGGAATGGGGTGTAGAAGTGCAAGTGGGAGAGTTTTGAGGTTTGGAGAGCAATTTGGAGCATTAAATGAGGTCTCTAGTCTTTGAATACTTTTCTCTAAGATAGTGTAGTTTGATATGATCATCCTCAATGTTTTTGTCCTCTAGTGCCTTTTTAGGCCAATGAAAAGGCTTGGAGACCATTTTGACCTTTTGAGGTTGATTTTATGAGAGAATATTAGTGTTTAATTGATCCAAATGTTGTTGAGACACAATAGAAGGTGGTTGAGGGACATTTACTGAATTCCAAAAGATTTCTTCTCTTCTCTCTCTTCCTATTTCTCCTATATCTCCCTTTTCTCCCCTATTTATAATATAATCTCATTTGACAAGGGAAAACTATGTAAAAATTTGTAAGATCTACCTTTTAAAGAAATTAGACTATTATTTCACCTATCTTTTTGACTTTAGCTTATGCTTAGTAAGATTGCGCATGATGGCTTTGTGAAGAAGTGTTATTCCATTGTTATTTTCATTTCATCTTGCCTCTTTTTAGGTGTTTTCAATCTATTTATAGGTTTTAAATTGTACTTTTCTACCATTAATGGATGCTTAGTGTGAGTTTTAGAATGTGTCTTTGCTTCATCTCTTCCTTAGTGAGCCCAGTATAAAAAATACTGATGCAAATTGGCTAGTTTGGGAGATTGTGTGATCAAATATTATCTTTACATTGAATTATTTATTGTTTAAATTGTATTAGAGTGTCATTAAATTTGGTGCATCACCCTTTTAGTTCTCTTAGTCATCCCATACTCCCTTTTTATCCCTTTTCCAAGAAAAAATATTAGTTTTGGTGATCTACCAAGAGGAAGCCAACCTTATCTAGAGGTTCAAGCTCATTATAATATACCCACAGCCTAAGGTTTCTCTAATAGTCTATCTAGGAGTGAGAGAGCTTGAATAACCCTCTCAATGGGTGAAATTATATGCTACAACATAACCTACTAGACATTTTTGGAAAAAAACATCTACAAGCCTCTATATGCAAGATCCAAATATGAAACTTGGTAGAGTTGGTCATCATAAATGGATATTAATCTCCATCATCTTAAATAAGTGAAAATAAGAGAGGAATTATCCACTATTTTAACATAATCACCTACTTGTTTATTGACAGTTAGAGTTAGAGCTAGGGGAGCTTTTTGTAAGTCTACATGTATAATAGATGGTTCAAACCTCATGTGAGATTTTATCAAGTAGAGGAGGGTGATTATTGTTAGTCACATACATGATTTATAGTGATCATACTTTTAGTTTCATATAAATATACCCTTGAGGGCTAGCTAAGTGAGAAAGACCAAAAACAGGCTTGTGTGCATAATCTTAAGACCCTTGATTGTTTTGAGGTTTATTGAAGATGTATGTAATTTTAAAATAGGTTTAAAATTTATTTTTAATGTTTTATGATTATTATAATCATAATATATATGAGGTAATAAAAAAACTTAGTCACTCAGGGTTTTACAAGCTTGACTACCAAGAAACACTAGGCTAGAGGGATCAAGGCATCAGAACCTCAGAAGACCCTAAGACTTTGACCAAAAAATTTTAACACTATGAGAAATTTTTTTATGGTTTTCATACTTCATAAAATATATTTTTTGAGGAAGAGGAATCTTTCATACCTCTATTGTTTCCATACACACAAAGGTAATCTTAAGAGACCATGAAGATAAAAGTTGAAGTTTGATCATTTAAACATGAGAATACAAGTTAGATCAGGTAATAAACAATGTATCAAGATGTTTTTTAACCCCCATATCATCTTTCAAGTAATATAGGCCTCCAATACTTAGATTTGGCCAATTAACCTTAGAAAATAATATTTGGACTAGAAGGCCTATATCATCTTGAGGCACCTACATACTCTATCAAGAAAAGGTTAATTCATGAGAATGTTTAAGAGTATTTTTAAATTCATAAATGAAGTGTTTTAGGTAGGTGAGATAAAATGAAATGTCATTTTCACTCTCAAGAGTAAATTTGAACTACTATAGTCTAAACACTCATTCGAGCTACTTATTTGAAAGCTCATATCTTTCAACATAAGAGGAGTTTGAACAAATTATATTAGAATTATTTGAGGACCAATATAAAATTTAAATCCATGAGTAATTTAATTTTATTGAGGATCTGAGGTTTATGAAACATTGCTAATAGTATAAGCATGTCCAAAATGCATTTAGAACACTTCAAGTAAACTTTATGATGTATATATATTTGAAAAAAATTTACATGGGAACACAATATTATTAAGAAAATTGAATGGTTATATGGAATAAATATTCATGGTAATAAGTTAAATTTTTTAGGTTTATACTTTATGAACCATCGTTAATAAGGCTCACCTCCAAAACCCTCCCAAACCATCTTACACACTAGTTTTGAGACATGTGAAGTTTATTTAATTATAAACCCCATTAATCATCCTTAAAACTACTGAAACATAAATTAAACTCATATAGGGTCTTGTCACTGGTACCATGATGTACAAAACTATATGAACATGGTAAAAACTAAGGTTTTATGAAGAAAAAGTGCAAAAAATAGAGGTATAAGGTAGCTCAATGGATGCCAATAAATAGAGAGTAAATATTAAAAAAAATTATTCCTCATAAATCCATAATATGATAAAAATCCATATTCCTATAAATTCCCCTATTGGTCTCTTCAAATCAGTCAGTTTGTAGGGAATGAAGGAAAAGGTTACCTAGTCACTCATTTTAACAAGTTTGTAGGTGTTACTTGCCCAAGAGGACCCATTTCATGATATGAGTAATTGATTAATGTATAAAATTCAAAATATTTTTATGTTTTAAAAGCTTAATATGGGTTCTTATGGCTATCAAGTTCAAAGAGTTAGGCTACTAGGCCAGATTGGTCTAGTAAACCTACTTGGTCAATCAAGTGAAGAATGATGTAGAAGGAGTTTGATAAGATTTAATTTAGATTGATCATGCCATATAGCTGATATTTATTTTCAATTACATGATATAACTGTTCATTAAGTGATATTTCCATACATAGTTGGTCTTAGCTTCATTCACATGCTTAACTAGACCTTATCATGAGTTAACTGATATAAAGTGGCATCAATGCATATTCCATATTTTTCATGTAGGAGTGAGTACCTCACTTAAATTTATATTATTTTAAATGGTATTATTTGAAAAATAATTGTGTATCATGCTTCATAATGAATTTATTCAAGTCACTATGGCCCACTACCTTATTTTGAATGCCAAATAGCTCAAGCAAAGAGCATGCAGGGCACTAGACATAAAGAGATGTGATGAAGGACTATTGATAGCAAGTTATAAAGAAATTTTAATTCAATTTATGATTTTATAACTATTCCTTCTCTCCTCTATGACATTATCTTGGCTTGTTCTCTTTTCATGCTATATATTCAAGATATTAGGCCTATTTTCACGATCCCTCTCTTGGGCATAATGAAACTCTACCAAAATTGAGCTTTGTAACCTCTTGAGATAATAAAAATAACTATTTTCATATTATTTAATATATATTTAGTGTGATTACATTAATTTTATTTACAAATTCAGTAGAATTTTCTCCCTTTACAGGTCTTAATCTAACCTAGTTACTAGTATGTCATCTTATGCAGGTCATATACAATGTTTGATAATGAATAACTAAGCTAATAATGGAAATATTGGTTGGTTAGTGCCCTAAATCAGGATTTCCATCATTTCCATCATTATGTGAAATAATATTGCATAGGATTACCTTGGAGTTATAATATTTAGTGATTTGCATTGCTTTTTTAGTGTTAGATGAAGTTCAAATTGAGTGGATGAACCATCAATATAGGTGTATCACCATCAGTAGTATAGATTTTCCTTTTATTTATCCTTATAACTCTTTTCACCCCAAAAAACAAAGAAGTTTTTAGTAACTTTAATCTGTAACTTTGTTCTAAATATAGGTATCCCACACCTATAGACCAATCCAATGTTAGTCCAGGTTTGAAAGAGATTCAAGAAATCTGATTCAGCATGGTGAAACTTATGTTGTTAATATTTATGGCACACTCGATGAGACATAGTTTTAGCCATTGGATTACTCATTTGCATCATCTTGGTATTCACAAGTAGTTTCAATCACTCATATGGTCCTCATATCTAGGGTAAGGGGAAACTTTTGTTCATAAATTCATTAATTTTCATGTGTCTTATGGTGAATGATGGTATCATATAGGGTAGAATTTTGTCACATACCTCCTTATCAATATCCCTATGATCCATCCCAATTCTAGTATGATCCATATCCATCTCATTATTACCCCTATCAACCCTACATTAACCCTAATCAACCATATGAAATCACTTATTAGGCCTATGATCCTTGATAACCTTATTTAATTACTTGGTATCCTGCTTATCAATGTAATCAGTCATGACAATCTCATGACATTCTTGATCACCTCAACCAAATTCTAAGGCAATCCATATCAAGCTTCAAATAAACCTTGTTTGGCTATGAGAAATAAATGGTGAGCACAGACAATCAAAATAGCTATGGATAGGAGATTCCCAACCATGATATTGAGAACATGAGAGCTTTATTATAGCAAGCTAAAGAAGTATGTGCATCCTTTATAAGACAAGGACATTACAAATTTAGTTGTGATATCCTAGACATATATGGTTTAATTTTAAGCATTGAAGAGAATTTGGTATTTCATGAGGGACATCAGTTCTCCATAAAACAACCCTTTTATCTTTATTAATATCAAACAAACATATATCACAACCCTCAAGATTCCATTGAGACCTTACAAGATTTTCATATTTAGAAGTCTATCCAAGAGAAACCTCAAAGGGTAGAAGAAGTGTGTTTTGAGGAGGCTAATTTCCATATTTCACATTAGGTCATATGAGATCCTTCATCTTATGATCAACAAGGGGAGATATCTAATGAGTTGGTTCATGACTTTGAGGCTCACCTTGTTAAACAAGTTAAGCTTGAAAACCAACATCTTTAGTAGTTAATAAAAGATACAAAGGCAACATAATCTCACCAATAAGTTACCCCATTCATACTCATGGATAAAATAAGCGAAAAACAAGAAGTCCCTCAACCCAAGTTTGTGACTTAGAAAGAAATGCAGTAGTCAAGGGAGAAAGAAGAGCAGTCAAACATAAGCCTAAGTGTTGTTATGGAAAGCAAGTAGGAAATCATTCATCCTCCACTACTCCCTCCTTAAGATCCCAAGGCATTCCCTTATTTGAAGTCCATTAAATGATAAATGAAATAGAGAAAGGAGGTGAAGGTAATCAAATTTGAGAAGTCCCATGAGCAGAATCAAGAATCCATGGTAACTCCTTTAGATTTATCTCATATTTTTGAGTATTTTTAGGGATCCACCATGTCAATCATTAAGAATGAACCTCTCCTTTATGAGTTTCATGAAGAAGGTCCATCTGAGGTGATAGGTGATGAGAAATACATTTCAATTAAACATGAAGAGGACATCACCATTGAGACACTTATTGATAAGAATAGTCATGACTTAGTCTTTCATAATGCCAAAGAAGATGAGTTGTAAGATGAAATTTAGATGTAAGATAAGACATAATAAGAAGAGGTTTTAGTTGAGCAACAAGAGGTTATTTCTCAAGAACTCCTTGGTCACATGGTAGTTATCCTTCATCAAGATGTTTCTCAAGAACTTGTAACAATTACCATAGATAAGTGTAGTCTAGCTAAATAAGATAAATGTTAAGGTGATAATGATGACCTTTGGAAATGTTTTATTATTTTTGGGAATCAAGTTTTTAATTCTTAAGTAATAAATGTCTAGAATAAGGGGAGAATTTTGGTTTGATATAGTGCAATATAGGTTCTTTTCCAATTTAATCAACTTAATTCACATAGGAAAGAAGAGATAAAGAAAGATTAACATATCTTATTATGGGCTAAAATGGATGATATAGAGTCTAAAAATTATTTTATAGGGATGGTAGACTATCATAAATAGGACCAAAAACTATATTTCTATATTGGACAAGAGCATTGAACTCTAGACACCCTACTACATGGCACTATAGTCTATTTTTGGCACTATTGTCCACTTGCAGCATTGTTGTCCTGGTGGTCTGGGTTTTCTAGGTTCTACTTGGTGGTGGGGGGGAAATTGGGTTGTGGGAAGAATGATTTCACAATAAAGAACCCCTACTATTCTGATTATTTCCTACATTAACCCTCATACAAACTGTCTTAGATCCAATGAAGGTCTCCCTTAGGGAACGTGCATAATCAATGGACATGATTTATGCAAGAATTAGTTTCACCTATGTCCTTATTTGATCAAGAATGAAAATTTATTTGTGATGCAAAGAAGCTGAGCTATACTATTGATTGATTTTATTAATTCTCATGTGCCAAAATAGTAAGTGCTAGATATAAAATGCCTTGTGTAGTCCTTTATATAGGAGACTCATTATTTTGAATTTGGGAGATTTTATTTCATTTAGCCAACATTGGTAAACTTAGACATGAAGAAAATAAAAGGGTGAGACTCATCCTATGGAAGAAGTTTATTTTTGGGGCCAAAATTAGACGTGGACAATAACACCAAAAAATAGACACCCTAGGTTTTTAGTGTTGTAGTCCTATTTAGGCATTATTGTCTAGAGGATGTGGGACTTAGGGGGATGGGTTTGGACATAAAATATGTTTTTATGCCTAAAAGAGTTAAGTTATAAATGATATGAATGTTAGATAATAATCATAAAGATGTCTAGGGAATTTAGAAAAGCCAAGATAAGTCAAATGAGAGAACATGGCTAAATGTGAATAAAAGTTCATATTCTCTAGTTAGAGTTTCCTATGAAAGGATTGTGACAAGACATAATATGTGTGCTTTCTTGACCAATTTAGGTTGTATACATGTGCCTCCCTTTTAATTTAGTGATGTAATGAAATGAAGTATTAGAGTAAAAGAAAGAAAGAAGATGCTTACCTGAACTTACCTGAGTGAAGATAAGTGTGCAAAAGAAAAGGGTCTAACTTATTGGCTAGGGAAGTGGATGAAGAACTTGAAATAATGCTAGGATAAATAAGGAATCCCTGTAATAGATGCCTCCTATACTAAATATGAATAATTCCTAGATAAAGAAAGAGTCCCTATAATAGATGCCCTGTGTACTAAATTTGAATACTACTTGGAGAAAGAAGGAATCCCTATAGTAGATGCCCCCTTTAATGAATCTAAATAATATGAACTAGATTTGAGAAGTTCTCAAAGGTCTAGAACCAATGCCTATATTCTATCCTACAATAAATCCAAACTTTAAGTATGAGTAATACTATGGACTAATCATTGTAGATAATCATGTGGTCTAACTTAGTGACAACTTGAGTAATACCTGGGTGTAAACCAAAAATGCTAGTAAATGTGTGAGAAGAAGATGGTATGTCTTACCATCATAATTTGTATAATCTTGAAAGCTGAAGGACATAAAAACTTGTGTCATGCCCCCAAATTTGGTATGTGAGTGATGCATCTGGATAATCTAAAAATTTGTATAACCACATGTGATATGATCTATCATGTCATGTTCCATGTGAAAAATTGGAGATCAAAAAAATGTGCTCTATACTATGCCTATAATCTCCTATCTAGTCTATAACTATGTCATGTTGTATGAAGCTATATGTGTGATGCATGCAATAACGTACATTCCCTTAAATATGGCATCTAGATAGTCTATATACATATACATATATATATACATATATATATATATATATATACATACATATATATATACACATATATATATATATGTATATATATATATACACATATATACATATATATACATATATACATATATATATATATATATATATATATATATATATATATATATATACATATACACACACACACACACACACACACACACACACACACACACACACATATCAAAGGTGTATCCCTCTAAATGTCTTGAATAGTGTTGAGTGACCCAATGTAATTTGAATCACTATATATTTTTGACCAATCTGAGATGAGTAATGCTAAGTGACCCAATGTGATATGAACCACTATATAATCTCAACCAATCTAAGTTCAATAATGTTAGAGGTGTAAGAACTATGTTGAATGACTCATGTAGTCTGAATCACTATATGTTTTGATTGATCTGAGTTGTATCTAATAATTTGACTACTAGAGGTGTGATAACCATGGTGTATCAATCTATGAGAGTAGATACATATGCTAGATAAGTGTAGGAAAAGGAATAGTAGGAATGATGCCCCCTTTTTGGGGAGAGGGATGAGAACTGTGATGGAGGAGGTTGAGCCAAAAGTGATGACTAGTGGTGGAATGTATAAGAACTAGGTTGGTATGTATTGAATTTATTGAGAGTCTAGTGTTGAATTGGTGGAATTAAATTATTAAAATTGAAAGGTGTCTTTGATTGACTATTTGAATAGGCTGGGTTGTTTGGATGTTTTAAATGAGTGTTGATTAATGGGAACCAATTTATATGCCTGGGTATTATAAAGGTGTATAAATGCCATAGTAGGTGGATGAGATATTTAAAGAGTATATATTATTTGATGTTGAGGGTGTCATCATTATGATTTTAAGGATCGAAACTATTTGTAAAATGGAGCTATGATACTCTTGTTATGAGCAAAATAGTGTTTTTACTTTTGAATAGAGAAAGTGGTTGATATAGGTATTTGGATTGACTTTGAATTCATTTGTCTAGTGACAAGTTTGAGATATTATAACTTTAGAGTTCAAAATTCTAAGGAAATGAGCACCTTATATGACACATTTTGAGCAGTTTGTAGCCTAGATTGAGGCCGACAGGGAAATTAGCCTAGTGAATAAGCTAGTCATTTTATTTTTGCCTATTTAGAAGCCAATTTTAGTTATTTTTGAGCTATTTTGAGTGGTTTAAAAGATATTTGACTAGTTCTAGCACTCATATCCTAGAGGTAGTGCTATTATCCAAGGTTCAACACTATTATCTATGTTTCAACATTATTGTTTGATGTTAGTGTCCTTTTATAGTGTTAATGACTTTTGGTGTTTTTGATTTGCTATTTGTTGTTGTATAGTTTGGTTGTTTACTTGGCATGGTTACCTAATGTATCTACTACTTTTTGGTGGGTTTTTTAGGGTGAGGTATGGATGAGAGAGTTCTATAGAGGCCATGTTATAGAGACATTGAGGATGTTTCCATTATCAATTGATGAGCATGTTATGATGGATAGGGCTAGATTGGGTCATGCATGTGACTTGGGTATTATACAGTGGGATATTTATCTGATTACCACCTTATGTGAGAGGTGGAATGATGATAATTGTACATTTTGGCTTCTTATTGGGGAGATCATTGTTAATTTGGAGGATGTATACTGGTTTTTGAATTTTCTAATTAGTGGGAAGCGTGTGACATTATATGATGATATGGGTGTAGATGCCATTGATTGAGCATCTAGATACTTTATTGGGGTGCATCTAGGAGTACATCACCAAGTTAGTGATAGTGATGGGATTTTGGTAGTGATTGTGTAGCTGAGTGTTTTGCATTTGTTGAAATGGTTAGCTATGTTATTAGCCTAATTTGTTGTAGTGGATAATAGTAGAGTGTCTATTGCCTATAAGATGCATAGGGTGGTTCATAGTATTGAGATGTATGGTACAATGTCTTATGGGTAGGACTATGCTTGCCCACTTGTATACGAATTTGTATAGATTTACTCAGGAGGAATTTAGTAGTGGTGTGGGTGTAGCCACATTGTTACATTATTGGGCATATGAGGACGTAGTAATTATGCAACCTATTAGGTTATTGAGGATGAGCGGGGCATATCCACAACCATTTAGTGAGTGATGGATGAGTGAGCTGGATATTAGATCCCATGGAATAGATCATTATAGGAGGGTGCTAGATAGGTTGGTGGCCCATGATATCATATGGAGGCCATATAGAGGATTCCCAAGTTGGCATAAGGATGGAGAGAATATATGGTATATTAGGGTCAACTATTGGTTACATGATCATTGGCCTATAGTTTACGAGTTTTTTTTGTATGATCACATGATGAGATAGTTTAGAGTTTGACAGGATGTTCCTACTACAACATGGGCATGGTTGAGGAGTGCATGGGTAATAATGAGATTTGGGGCTCATGTGAGACCTACTGAGGTTGAGTTGGCACCTTTACCTTTGGATGTAAAAGATGTTATAGATGGTACTAATATGGATGGCATAAGATGTATCAAGGGATATACTACATGGTGGGATAGGGAGTGGTGGGCTCCATTGTACCCCATGAATAAAGTGGATGTTCTTATGTATAAGGATCTTGAGCCAATCTAGATGATGGGAGGTAGTCAGTAATTATATTTGAATTGATTTTATGTTTTTGCATGAGTTTTTATTTTGAAATTACATATCTAATGTAACATTGTCCTTCTTATGTGTGCAAGTGGAGTGGAAGGTGCTTAGGATGAGGCACCTATTAGGGTTATTAGTAGGGATGATGTGTTCTAGGAGACTATCATTGAGTCTACCATATGTGAGGTTACATGGTTGTTCATAATGATGTTGTGGAGGAGGGTTTGATAGAGAGAGAGAGAGAGAGAGAGAGAGAGAGAGAGAGAGAGAGAGAGAGAGAGAGAGAGAGAGAGAGAGAGAGAGAGAGAGAGAGAATATTATAGCTAGTGTGTATGATCATTTGTTTGATTGGGATACTATAGATATAGCTTCATATGTTAAGGTAGTGGGAGAGAGAGATGAGTTGAGGGTTGAGTGAGATAAGCATATGATGCCTCCTCTTGATTATGGATCAGTGAATTTAAAGATTGTGGATGATTATATGGATCTTCAGTGGTGACATGTAGACTTGCATGAGGTGTATGGTCATTTGTTGGAGTGGGATAATCAATGCAAGAGGCATTCAAGAGCTCAAGGATGTATAGATTCATTGAGTCCTAGATAGGATTATGGGACTAGCAGCAGAGGAGAGAGTGAGATCGAGAGTGAGGGCATGACCCCTATTCATGATTGATTGTACTTTGACATGATGTATATGTTTTAAAAACTTCACACACACACACACACACACACACACACACACACACACACACACACACACACACACACACACACACACACACACACACACACACACACACACACACACACACACACACACACACACACACACACACACACACACACACACAGATGTTGGTTTGATTTTAAAATCATGTGTATTTGTGCTATGGATTCTAGAATATTTTGGTATATGGATTATAAGTGGTTAGTTTTATAAATGGTTGATCTAGTATTGATTCTAATTTTGCATGTGCTTGGTAAATGGTACTTGGCATATGGGATTTGATGTTTTTATATGTTTGGATGCAATGTTTTTATAATTATGATGCTAGGTTTATTGATTTTGGATTGTAATCGTATATAGGCAAAAAATTGATTATTGTTGTAATTGGTAATCTATTTGGATAAATTTGAGTTGGTTTTTGGGATTGGTAATGTAGGATTTGGATATTTTTTATTTGGTTTAAGTGGGAAAGTGTTTGGGTAAGTTTGATTTGGTAATATCTAGACTATGATACGCGGGTTTGAGATTTGATAACTTGTTCGAATGAGTTATTTGGGCTTTATATTGGTAAAGTGTTTGAATAGGCTAAGTTGGTAAGATATAGAGTTTGATAGGTTGGTATTAGGATAGGATAGTTGTTTGGAATTAGGAATGTTAGTTATTATTAGGGAGATGTAATATAGCACTATGTGCATATTACTTCCTCAAGAGTGTCTCAAGAGTACAAAGCATAACTAGACCTTTGGCTCCATCATTGCCTTGTTAAGTGAAGCTATGAACTGATGCTAAAATGAATGTATGTTGTATCACACTATGATATATCAATATATGAAACCTATTGACCAATTGAACAAGTGCCCATACTGCTCATGCTGTGTAGGAATGTGCTTTGTAGTTGATACTATCTACTATGAAGAAGTCTCATCTAGCTGTAACTAAATACCCTATGGCCTCTATTGTGATGTATATGAATGTGAGATATGTTGATATGGAGCTAAAATGTGTTTAGAGGCCTCATTTAATCTTAACCATAATGGGTTGTTAGATGAGATAGGACCTTGAAAACTTGACTGTAACGAATATCCCTCTAGAATAGTACTCTGTAATTGGTGTTCAACTAATCTTAATCATAACAGATTACTATGTGAGATAGGACCCTAAAAACTTAGCTATAATGAATATCTCTCTGGAGTAGTACTTTGTTATGGTGCATAGGACTCTAAGGGATATGTATATGGAACTGCACTATGTATACCATGGACTACATTACTATATGTGGTTTGCTTTCATTGTACTAGTTTCCAAACTTTCTAAATAGTTGGAATAAGAGATGTCCTATGAGATTCTATCCTAAAACCTGCATGTGCTCATGATGAGTGACCAATGATTCCTGTAAAGGAATGTCTTGGAATGACTTAGTCATGGAGGAATGAGGTCTAGGGTTCAATAATGGAGGAGATATATGTGCCCCCTATATGAATGTAATAATGTCATGATCAACACATCTATTAATGAAATCTTTGAGTCCATAATAATTATCATCATTGTGTCCATGGATATGATGATAATTATAAAAGGGTCAATATGGTTGTCTACGTAAGAGATGCAAATCTCATCAGTGAATAGAAGGTAATGTGATTAACCTTTTATTGAGTAGTGTTAATAGTATGATAGATGGGCTATCCTACTCTAAATCAAACTATAGTAGTGTTTTACTATTGTTCTCTGTAGTGCATACTATAGGTTATGTTCTTTAAACTTGCTCTTTATTCTTGATTGGTTGTGGTTTTGTATCTTATCTAGGACATGGTAGATGATGAGTGGTAAGAGTTGTATCTGAAGATGATTCTATGAAGTTGAGAATAATCTAATCAACTAAATCTACCTTAATTAATCACAATTTATTTTTCAAATCTAGAACTGTGTAACATAAGTGTCTAAAATAAGGCTCTATCTGATATAGTAGATGCTCAAGGAGAGGTTGGAAAAGGCCCTTGATAAAGATATGTTGAATCTCTATATCTATTAGTTTGTATATCAATCTTAACAACTGAGCCTTGAATCTTAAGATATACTCACTAACTAGCTCTGAATAATTATGATGTAGTGTGGCAAGTTTCTCATATGTAACATGAGGGCCCGTCTTGACAATGTAGTTTCTAAGAAATGCCTCCTCTAATTCATAATATGTGTGAAATGAATCAAGAGGGAGTAGATGAAATAAAAAATTATGTTCTTCCCCTACTAATGTTTGATAAAATAGCTTGAGTAGAGTCAAAATACTTATATGAGGTAGAAAATCCTTTTGGAAGGCTTGAAGATGTGAGAATGGATCTCTAGTTACATCAAAGTGAGGTAATGATAGTTTCTAGAAATGCTTATATAATGTAGCTTTTATGAATGTATTTAGAATAGGGTTACCATGTAGATCATTAACATCCATCCAAGACTTATAAGTTTTATTTTTCAAGGTAAGGAGATGTAATTGGTGTTGTAGTTCACCAATTGCATGCATCAAAGAGATGATCTCTTAAGATGGTACATTAGTATCTTGAAGTGGTTCATTTAATCATTGAATTTGATTATTAGTTTTAATGATGGGAATGCTACATTTAACAAGTGGATCACAAAGAGGGGGTGTGCTTAATTAAAATTTAGGATTAATGGTAGCTTGGATCTTGCTAGAGGGATGTGGGCTACCATTCTCTTTAGGTGAGGAGTGAGACTAGGGTTCTACTCTAGTGAGGGGTGATTTTAGAGATTCATTGGTATCTTTATGTTTTAGTGAATCAAATTATAATTTAGTATAATATGTGCTATTAACATTAACATGTGAATTATCAGAGATAAAATCATTCATATAAATAGAATCAACATTTTGACATACATGAGATTTGAGAGGAGTGAGAGAAGGGTTACAAGCATGAGATGTATTTTCTTCTTCACTATATGCATAGTCATCATCATTATTCCATGTATTGTCCCATTCTAAAATTTGTTCATTTGATATAGTAGAATTTGAGGTATCATTTTCCTATTCAATTTCATTCTCATAATCATTTTCATGTTCACTATCATATTCATTATCACTTCCATAAATTCTAGGGAGAGGTGTAAGAAAAAGAGTTAATTTATTTATAATATGCAATAAGTTATCATTGGCATTTGGAATATCATGTGTATCTATGCTATCCATGGATGGAATATATGCATTTTTGTCATTTTCAACATGAGAAGGAAGAGTAGAAGAGTTATCATTTGAACTTTCTTTTGAGAGAGTAGAGTTAGGAATGCATAATGCATCATTTGAACTATGATTTGGTAATTTAATTTTATTTCATGTATATTGTTCTATTTTGAACATAGCAGTAGCAAAAGGGAGAGATAGATTAGGTTTATATTGAATTAAATCATCACCAATAAGAGGTTCACCTAGTAGTACATGACTAATTTGTGCATTTGGTGCATTGTGCCTAGGAGAATGAGGTGATAAGTATCTTTCCCATTTATCAAAATTATTTTCATTAGAAGGAATAAAAGAGATGGATTTAAGAGAAAAAGATTCATCAATTTGTGATTGACACTGATCATTGCGTACATCATCATATCCTTCATTATAACAATAGTTATTATCTTCACTATAAATGAAATCATTTTTTATAGTTTTAGACAATGTGCAATTTTGCAAATTTGTCCAATCATTTTCATAATTATAAGAAAATGTGAGAAATTTATGTAAGGGATGAGAAGAAGCAATTGCCTTTGTGGTCATTTTATCATCAAAGAGAATTTTGAAAAGTACCATGAGGCAAATAAATTCACAAAGCACTACTAAAATTGGATTTTGAAAATTACTATTAATAAGCCAAATAATTTACAATAAATTAAAAAAAAATTATAAAAATTATAAGGGAGGGAAATTTGAGGTTTGAGGACCTAGTTTGCAAATCTAGGGTTTTATAATTTTTGAAATTTATGCAATAATTTAAAAAAACTTAGACAAAATTTGTATTATTTTGCTCAAAAAATTTATGAAAATTTTAAAAATATTTCTAAAATTAGAAATATATTTTTCCTAGTGTGTTGAATGTGCTTTTATGCAAAAAGGACCTAGTATGTGAAAACTAGGGTTCGATAAAAATATGTGATATTTTTGCAATGAATTGATAGATTTTTTATTTTTAAATTTAAAAAAAATTAAGAAATTATGGTAAAAATTAGGAAATTATGGTAAAAATTAGAAATAATTATCCCTAGGGTTTCTAAGGTTTTTGTGTGAAAGTTTGAAGTAATTAAGGTTCCCTAAATGTTTTATTCTTTTTGGGAATTAATTTTTTTATTCTTAAGCAATAAAGGGTTGGAATAAGGGCAGAATTTTGGTTTGATGTAGTGAAATATACGTTTTTGCCAATTTGATAAAATTAATTCACATAGGAAAGAAGAGACAAAGAAAGATTAACTTAGCTTTTTTTGGGCTAAAACAGATGATACAAAGTCTAAAAATTATTGTATAGGGATGGTAGACTGTCAAAAATAGGACCCAAAACTCTATTTCTAGATTGGATAGGTGTGCCAAACTTAGGAAACCCTACTACTTGGCATTGTGGTCCATTTTTGGCATTATTATCAACTTTTGGTGCTATTGTCCACTTTTGGTGGTGTTGTCTTGGTGGTTTGGCTTTTCTAGGTTCCGCTTGGTAGCCTTGTGACAACTTGTGAGTGAAATATTGAAGCCCAAGACTATACATATCTCACTGTGTGTCATCTTCTATCTTGAGTACTTGTATTGGCCTATATATATATATAGAAAAAACAAAGGAAATCAAAGCACAAGGAGGGAAAATTAGATTGTGATAAGAATGATCACACAATAAAGAACCCCTACTATTATGACTACTGGATATATTAACCCTCATGCCAAGCGTCTTAGATCTAATGTAGTTCTCCCTTAGGGAATGTGCATAATAAACACACATGATTGATGTATGAAAGAATTACACTTATACCCTTCCTTGATCAAGCATGCAAACCTATGTGTGATGTAGAGAAGTTGAGCTATACTATTGATTGATTTTATTAAGTCTCATGTGTCAAAATAGTAAGTGTTAGATTTAAAATGATTTATGTATTCCTTTATATAGAAGGCTCATTATTTTAAATTTGGGAGATTTTATTGCATTTGGCCAACATTTGGAAACTTAGACATGAAGAAAAGAAAAGGGGTAAGACTCATCCTATAGAATAAGTTGACTATTGGGGAAAAAATTGGACTTGGACAATAGTGTTCGAAATTGGACACCCTAGGTTTTCTGCATTGTAGTCCTATTTGGGCATTATTGTCAAGGGGATGTGGGACCTAGGGGGATGGGTCTAGACCTAACAGATATTCTTGGGCCTAAAAGGGTTAAGTCTTGAATGCTACAGATGTTCAAGAATAAGCATAAAGATGTCTAGGGAATCTAGAAAGACCAAGACAAGTAAAATGAGAGGACATGGATAAATGTGAATAAAATTTCATATTCTCCAATTGGAATCTCCATGAAAAGATTGTGACAATACACAATATATGAATGTTTTCAATGAATATCAAGCTATTCAAGGTCTCACACTTCCTATTGAAGATATTAAAGACCAATCAACTACTGAACCTATTAATTTTTTCCCACAAGAGGAGAAAGTACATGATGATGTAAATAATGAAGAAGTTTTTCCTGAAAGTGAAATCATCAATCAAGACATGAAATATCATTGGCAGCCCATGAATGAGGTAGAATTAATATTGTTCTTGAAAAGTAAAAGAATATGGGGGGAGAATGAATGGGTCCTAGACTCACATGTATAATCCATGCACCTGAGAATGGAACTAGAAGGCCCAACTATTTACCTAATATACCATGAACATGCTAGTGATCCTAGCTGAAAGAAGGAGCTATCAAGATGTGGTAATTATACTTCAAGGTTCCATGGTTGACAATCTAGTTTTCCATTTCACCCTAGAGGATTTTTTTGGCTTTAGGTTATTTTTCTTATTTCAATAAATGAATAACATAAGTATTAGTTTGTTGCCTTATTGTTGCATTTGTCTTATTTTGTTGTTTCCTTAGATTAGGTATCTTTGATTATATTTAGTTGTGTTATTTATGTTGTTTTCATTTGTATCTTATTATTATTGTAGTCAATATGAGGTGTATCAAAGTTCAAAATTTTTTTTGTATGTCGAGAGAGTCATAAGTCCATGTTGTCATGTTTTAGATTGTCATTATCATATGAAAATCTAGTATGTTTCTTGACTTGCAAGTTGGTCAACCCCTGTGATTCACCAAAAATGTTGGAAATTTGGCCTGTCAAGGCCAAATCGAACCTCTACATTAAATAATTTTCAAGTACTAATTATTTTGAGTTCAAGTCATGTGTTTGCCCATCTTGATGTCTTTAACCATCATATGAAAGGAGTGAATTTCAGTATATTTTCATGGTCTTGACTCAATTTTAACTTGTCATGAGATTTTATAGCATAATTTAGTGTATGGAAGGTATGAAATAGTCAATAAGATTTGAAAGTTATTAAATATGCATAAAATACTTATGAAGAACTTTTAAGAAGCTATAAGTTAGTCTCTACGAAACTTATTGATAATTCTCCTTGTAAACTTTGTATATTAGCTCAAAAGTGAAGGTTTTGGATTTAAAATGATAACATTACACCTCAAAGGGACACCAAATCATTCATAATACTTTTAAACCTTTTCATATTCATGAAAATGCCTTAGTTCAATGTTTTATACTTTTAAATTATCTTTCATGCAAGCTAAAGAATAAAAAGAGATCCCCAAAAGACTCACACGTGCCAAATTTGGGTCAATAAATATGTCAAACACCTATTTATTATTGTAATATCCTTCATAACTCATGGTATTCCTCATATTCCCTAAGTTGGTGGTTTTAAGCTTGAAGTAAGAAGAATATGCAAGAGAAATCCCATTTTCTATGTATTTTCATGCAGGAGTACAAACTTATGATAACTCCTAAACCAAAATAGGTTGAACCTTGTCCCTGCTTAGTGCGAGTGCACAAGTATTTTATTAAATTCAAAAAAATCAAGTACATAAGGGTGCCTTTACTCTATTAACCCTTTTGCAATGCAAACATGGATTTATATAGTTTTTACCAATGACCGGTAAAAACAACTAATCCTATAACCAACTAAATACGGGGAAAAAACCCGTAAGGTAGTTCTAATTAATAAATATAAAACATTAAAACTACCTAAAATTAATCTAAGTAAGTTTATTTTATGGGGGTGTCTTTACTAAAAGATGCATTCCCCATTTACAATATTATTTATTACCTACCAAAAATCTAACCTAATGTTAAGACTTTGGAACAAGTCCTAACAAACCCCCCTATGATCCAAACTTAGGTCTTTGGACACATACCAAGCATTTTTCTAAATTTTTCAAATTTAATTCTGTCAAGGGGTTTTGTGAAGATATCAGCTATCTAATTGGTAGTTGGGCAATATATTGGATCAAGAGTTTTCTTTGCCACCAACATTCACATATAATGGTATTTGACATCCATATGTTTTATTTTGGCATGAAACACTAGATTCTTGGACAACTTGATTGCACTCTGATTATCAATGTATAACTATGTAAGAGCAAACTGAGAAACCTAAAGATCTTCAAGAATATGAATAAGGTAAACAATTTCTCTAGAAGCATCCCATGCTGCAATATACTCTAATTCTACTAATGAATTTGCCACTGTACCCTGCTTCTTACAACACCAAGCAATGGCAGTTGAACCCATATGCATAGTGTATCCTGTGGTTGACACTCTGTCATCCACACATCTGCCAAAATGTACATCATAATATCCAACAAGTTTGAAGTTCTTGTTGCAGCGATATTCAAGGCCATATGTTTTTGTTCCCTGAAGGTAACAAAGTATGCATTTTGCTACATGCCAATGAATTTCTCTAGGCTCATGCATAAACCTAGATAAAATTCTAACTAAAAATGAAATATCAAGCCTGGTAGTCATCAAGTATATCAAACCTCCCACCAATTGTCTATATGTGGTGCCATCAAAAAAGGCATTACTATCATCCTTAGACAATTTCAAGTTACTTTCCTTGGGAGTGAGGGAAAGTTTGAAATCACTCATGCCAAACCTCTCTAATAACTCAAAAATATACTTAGTTTGTGAAATGAAAATACTATGCTCTTTCTGAGTTACCTCTATGCCTAGATAGTAGTGAAGAAGTCCAAGATCTATCATCTCAAACCCATCTTTTAATTCCTTCTTCACAGACTTGTTATGGTTTTCATCATTACCTGTAATAAACAAGTCATCTACATAGAGAACAAGTATCACCATTTTCTTACCCTGCACTCAAAAATAGAGAGTATCATCAGATTCATTGTGATGAAAATGAATGGATTTCAAGTATGAATCCATTTTCTCATACCAAGCCCTACGTGCCTATGTGAGTCCATACAAAGATTTTATCAATTTACATACGTTGTGTTTAGCACCCACCTATTCAAAACCCTGAGGTTGTTTCTTATAGACTTCTTCCTATAAATAACCATTTAAAAAGGCACTTTTAACATCTAATTGATGTACTTTCCAACCATTTTGTGCTGCTAAGGCAGTACCATACGAATAATGTGCCATTTGGTAGTTGGTGCAAATGCTTCCTCATAGTCAATAACTTCTTGTTGTGCATATCCTTTTGCAACAAGTCGTGCCTTATGTTTATCAATGGAGCCATCTAATTTATACTTAGTCTTATAAAACCATTTACATCCGATTGGTTTAACATGTGGAGGAGGATCAACTAAAACCCATGTATTATTGTTAAGTATGGAATCATACTCACATTTCATTGCCTGTTGCCAAACTTGTTCAGTAGATGCCTCCTCAAAAGTGGATGGCTTAGTGGAAGAAGTAGTAACAACCATAGCATATTTCACCTATTTTCAAGAATTCTTGGGCCCTATTAAACCAACTTCATCTGATGTCATGTCAGAAAAAGTACTTTAAGCCCATTTTGGATAGTTAGACAAATTATTCAAATTAGGGACTCTAGAATTCTCATCATTTGCATCATTCAAAGGGGGACTTAAAGAATTTTCAATAATTTATAAGTCATCAACCTGTGAACTTGGAGATGAAGGAGAGGAAAGTGAAGGAATTTGAGTCTCATACCATAACTTCGAAGAGTTATCCCCATTATTCAAACCCTTATCTCTTTTTGTATTTTTTATCTCTAATCTATCAAGTTGAGAATCAATCTCTGCAGTGTTCATAGTCCCAAACTCATCAAATATTACATCTCAACTCACTATGAATTTTTTTGAATCTTGTGTAAGCAAAGGAAACCCCTTTTTATCTTTAGAATATCCAAGAAAGATGCATTTTTGACTTCATGGTTCCAACTTAGTTATATGTTTAGTAGGAACCAAAGCAAAAAAAAGACATCCAAACACTTTCAAGTGTTTAACTTTTGGTTCAAATCCATACCATGCCTCATATGGAGTTTGTCCCAAAAGTGCAATTGTGGGGGACCTATTTCTCAAATACACTGCAGTACCTATGGCTTCAGCCCAAAACTTATCATCAAGTTGTTTATAGTGCAACATGGCACATGTTGTGCCCTCTAAAGTTTTATTCATCTATTCAGATACTCTATTTTGTTGTGGATTATAAGCATTACTATATTGTTGATGAATACCATGTTCTCAAAAATAATCTAAAAATTCATTATAGGTATACTCACCTCCATTATCTGATCGAAGAGTGGCCAAATGTGAACCTGTTTCTTTTTCGACTAAGTGTAACCAATCAACAAACTTAGTGAAAACTTTAGATTTGTTTTTCATAAAGAATACCCAAGTTATCATAGAAAATTCATCAATAAACAAGACAAAGTATCTACACCTACCAATGGATGACTTTTTCATGTCAGATACATCACTATGAACTAACTGTAAACATCTATTAGCTCTCCAAGATGACTATTTCAAAAAAAAATCCCAGTTTTCTTTGCCCAAAACACATGACTCACAAAGAATACTATCTTTGTGAAAAGTGGGAAACCCATTCACCATACAATATCTCTACAAATCCACTAAAGAGTGAATATTCAAATGTCCATAGTGGATATGCCATAATCGTTGTGTAGACATAATAGCTATACCGGTGTCAATAACTGCCACAAGTTCTATATTGGGAGGAAGCACCTTACAATGCAATCTAACCAAGTTTCCATCTTCATATCCTGTATACATTGTTTTATAATCATCCTTCACTGAATTGATGTAAATGAGCCCATTTTAAAGCACAATTTGATAACCTTTCATTTGAATAGTTACCAAAGAAAGTAAGTGTTTCTTTAATGTGGGAACATACCAAACATCCTCCAAGTATTTTATAGACCTATTAGGAAGAAGAATCCAAATAGATCTAAGTCCTAGTGGTGTATGCATAGACTTATCTGCTAAGGCAACTAGAGAGAGAGAAGCTTCCTTATAAGACCAAAAGAAATCTCTCCTAAATTTCATGTGTTTGGTTTCTCCTATGTCTAAAACCCATACATCTGTGAGCTCATCTCTAGCCTCATATTCAATTAATCAATGTGCCCCAAAGTAGTGAATGTAGATTCATGGGCAACAATATTGGACTCATCATAGTCATGTTCGACATACTGAGTAGAGTTAGACTTAGTCACTTTTTGTGGCCTCTAAATTTTATCAAAAGGAATCCTACATTGTGAGGCAATGTGACCAAATTTTCCACATCTATGACACTGAATGTCTGATCTACCTCGACCTCTGCCCTTATATGAGTTGTGACCATGTCCTCAATCACTTGATTCATGTGAATGTGATTGATTAGAATATTGATTATTATAATGACCCCTACCTCTATTTTGATATTTGCCTCCTCTATAACCTCGACCCACTTTATAATTGTTTCCTCTATTGTTTTGATGCCCAGATAAAGATGAACTAGGCTTTGACTCTAAAACGTGGGCTTCTTCAATTTTCTTGGATTTCTTGGGTAGAGAGAGGTCATGTTGGATTAGTTACTCAGCCAACTTATCAAAGGTGATGCCTGTGATCTTGTTAGAGACATGCAACATTTCAACAAAATTTCTATAAGACCTTGGTAGTCCTTTCAAAGCAGCAATAACTATGAGGTCATCATCTAGTTTTCCAAAGCCAGCCATAGTGTACTCAGTAGTGATATTTTTCAACTTAGACATATATTCTACCATATCCCCATCTTCATCTAATGACAAAGTAAACAACTGCATATGAATATCTATCTTCTTATGCTTAGGTTTCTTATCATACAAATCTTACAATGTTTTCCATGCAGTGTAACTATGAAGAGAATTTTCAATATGAACATAAGTATCATGAGTAAAATAGCATTTAATGAGAGCTAAGGCCTTAGAATCATGCAAATTGAATATATCTAATTTAGCCTGCTCTGTTGGCAATGTGGGATTTTCATTCTTAACAATATCCCATAACTCATTAAAAACTAGTGAAGCCTTCATCAATCATTTCCAATCTGAATAATTGGAAATTTTTAATCTATCACCATCTAAAAGCATATTTTGAATTTTTAGAATTTTAAAAATGAAAGAAAGTGCAATAGAGAAAAGTGCAACAAAATGCAAAAGAAATGAAACAAATATCACACTCACTACACAAGACACTGCTTCTATGGGGTTTTGCACTTAACCTCCGCATAGAGCGTAAAAAAAAAATAAGTATTTTTGATGGATTTTTCACTTAACCTCACCAAAAATTAGTGATTACACCCTTATTTTACCAAATTACAACCTTATTCCACCAATTACCCCCTTATCTCACCACAACAATGGAAAAAAAATATGATTGAATTCTACCCCTTTTTTGAAAATTTAAATAACACAATATAATAAGTATGTGTTTTAAAATATTTTGATTTAAAAGGGAATATTACTTTTTCAAAAAGGCATATTCCAAAGAAAAAAAAAACTTTCTCCAAAAAGAAGGGATTTGAACCCTTGACCTCCTCCTTTGAAAGCTTCTTACAAAATAAGCTTAACCAATTTCTCTAAGAGCATTTTCAGAACATTACACCCAAAAAATTCTACTTATACCAAATTTTTGTGTATAAGGGAAAATAAAAAAATTACATATGAGTAAATAAATTCAAAATTTTCCCTTTTTACTGCTTTTCTTCCAAGCTTCCTCCCGTGGGACGCACTAAGGTAAATTTTTATATCAAAAAAAATTTATAAACATCAAAAATAAATTTCTAAATTTTATTGCAGTGCCATGTTTGCCTGGGATGCCATGGCAGCTCTTGGGAATTATTTTTTCACCTGTTCTCTCACCTATAGGCCATACAAATCCATACAGGCTGGATACAAAGGATTTTACCTAAGTTTTGGCAAATTTTTAAGGTATATTTCTAGGGAATGGATTCAAAATGAAGATAGGGCATTGGAAGGCCATACAACTTAGTTTTTTCTAGATTTTTCATTTAGACTGCAAAAATAGGGGTTTTAATGCCATTTGGTCAAGATTGGTAGATGTTTTGGATTTAAAAAGAGTTGAAATGAATGTAAATAATAGTAGCAGCCATGAATGGAAATTTTTAGAGGTTTTCAACAAGAAACAAGCCATACAAAACATTTAAATGTTAAAAATTCATTTTTTATGCCAAATTTGGAGTTTGATCACATGAAAATGGAGTATCAAATGGCCAAAATGACCAAACTGTGGTATATGGAAAATATACAGGTTTAAATACAAATAATATTTGAAAAATTAAATAATTTAATAATTTTTTAAAATATTTAAACCAATAATATATGGCATACCTTATTTCATGCCAAATGATATCACGTGAATTGAATTTTCACCTTGCTCCTTCGAATTCACTAAGTTCCCAAAATAACCATGCTCTGATACCATTGATAACTCCTAAACCAAAATAGGTTGAACCTTTTCCCCACTTAGTGAGAGTGCACAAGTATTTTATTAAATTCAAAAAAATCAAGTACATAAGGGTGCCTTTACTCCATTAACCCTTTTACAAGGCAAACATGGATTTATATAATTTTTACCAATGACCGGTAAAAAAACTAATCCTATAACCAACTAAATACGGGAAAACAACCTATAAGGTAGTTCTAATTAATAAATATAAAACATTAAAACTACCTAAAATTAAACTAAGTTTATTTTATGGGGGTGTCTTTACTAGAAGATGCATGCCCCATTTACAATAATTATTTATTACCTACCAAAAATCTAACCTAATGTTAAGACTTTGGAACAAGTCCTAACAACTTATATGGCCTTTTTCATACATTTGAGCTCAAAATATTAAATATGAATATATGGTAGGTGTTAAAAATAGTTTCAAGTAAAAAATATTCCATATAGGCCCAAAACCAGTTCGCTACATCTATCTAGATTCTTTGTACATAGTGAGATCCCTTTAGGTTTGTAGATGGTATGACCATGAGAGAAAAAATCAAGGTCTAAAATTTTTGGTAGAGGAAGGGGTCTAAAAAATATTACATAAATGTAAATTGGTTCTTAATTTATATTTATATCTCCTTCATGAACCATCCTTTTGAATTCAAGGTACTCACTATGTCTTCATCTAAGTAGACAATTAGTTTTTTTAGATTTCTCCTCATCTAGGCATCATGGTAGAAATATTAAAGTTTGTGGAGTTTTTTAGGAGTATGAGTAGACTTATCATGACATTATTCAGCTTAATTTCACATGTATGAGGTAAAATGGATCTAAATAAGATAATACATAGTTAGTTTGAAGTCTACAAGTAGTTTGGAGAGTTGTACGATTCATGTTGGTTTTAAGATGTCAAAACATACTTGGTGACTATATAAGAGATCAAATTATTATTCATATTTACCTTACTCATGTTTATAAAAGTGTCATAAAGATTCATAGCCTATAATATTACCAATCATACTCAAACACCTTCATATTCCCAGTTTAGCATATGTTAAAGTATCTTAGCATTTGTTAAGGTTCTTAGTAGACTCCTAGGTTTCCATTTCCAGTAATGTTTGCTTGTATAAGAACTAAAAAGTGGTATGATTAATTGGTATATGTTTATATGATTCATCCATGGTATTTAATACTTCTCATATATGGGATTTAATGTTCTTTTCACTCTATCTTGTTTCATCCCCATCACATAGTCTTTCATGGCCTTTTATGACTATTTCATGCTTTTCACTACCATCTCCATCATCCATCACCATATAAACACCCTTCCACTCACTTCCATATAATGTATACACTATCAATGAGGAATAAAGGTCACGAAGAGGTATCATGGTCATTCAAATATTTTAAAAACATTAAAAACACTACTAGACAATCAAGAATCTCTACTTAGAGAGAATGAAAAGTTTTCACAGTCAAGATTTTTCATGAAAATGTAAAGGAAAGAGAGATTAGTGAATGTCTAAATTTTTTTTTCATTACATCTCATAAAGTTTTATTGGATGAAGGATAAGTTAATTAAGACTATTCTTAGGACCTTTTCAAGGTTTAATGTAGACACAGTCTATACAAAGGGAGAATATACAGTCATCTATAGTCATGATTAAGAAGAGGTGAGATCAAGCATGATAAACAAGGATAAGTTTAAGGTATTTGAATATAAATTTGAACTCGGTAGGATTTCAAGAGAATGTGAGATCATTTTAATGACCTTGTTGGTATATTTCTAATAAGTTTCAAGACCTTAAAACCCTACTAAATAAGAGAAGAATCATCAGCTATAGCCAAGCTTTAAGGACATCCACAATATGGTGTTAAGATCAATTTCAAAGAAAGTTATGGTTTCAAGAATATATTAGGAAATTATTAAATTATTATCCACTTGGAAGATCACCATAAACATTATGGTGACATTCTCAATTTCTCTAAGCATTCTAAAACTCTGTTATAATTTTTAGAATGGTCTGAGTTAATGCACAATCAAGTATATGATAGAGAAAGGTATGTTTTTAAGAATGTAGAATGATGTGTATGGAGAATAGTATGATAAAGTGATGCATATGAATTTTTACTAAAATTCAAACCTTAAATTTGATAAAAATTATTTTATGTCATTTTTACATGCTAATTACCACCTACAATAGGGTTTGAAAGGGTTCTTAAAGTGTGCAATATTGGATCACATAAAGACTTTCAAGAAGGTATTGTTATACCATTAGGTTAAATGAGATTATACCAAATTTTGAGATTTATATGGTTTTTTAAATATTTATATCAAGTCATGAAATTAAAATTACATAATGACATAGTCATTTACCTTATAAATGTCCACCTATAACCTTCTCAAAAACACAATCCTATCTCTAAGTTGCAAGGGAATGAGATCATAATGATCTAATGGTAAACTCTCATGTCATATAAAGATTAATAGGGAAAATGGATATATTAACTCATAAAGACAATGAAGATATTTTCCCAAATTAATATATAGTCAAGGTCAAACTTTGGAATTACCACCTACAACTATACTAGGTGGTTAATTCCATTGATAAATATATATACTCTCAAGGTGAAACTAAATACCATATCATTAAAGGATGAGACTTATAAAGTTACATGTGATTTAAAATTAAAAATTAAAATCGTAAAATATCCATAAATATCATGATCTCTATGAAAATTACTACCACCTTAGTAAGTACAACATATAGGCCTGTGTACAGATTAAGACTGTGTTAGAACCTAGAAGAACCCTTAAATAGCAAATACACCACAGGAAGAGGTAAGAGGAATTTTTAATATAAATCAAAAGGTCTCAAAGTGAAAAATAATGGTTAAATTGACCTCAAACACTTCCATATTCTCCAATCACCACCTATAGTAGTATGACAAAGGCAGTCACTTTGAGGTTTCTTTAAAGATACATGGTTTTTTATTGGATAACAAGAGAAAGTTGACAAAATAATCAAAATAGTTATAAGAGGGATTATCATATAACTAAAAAATAATTTTTGACACTCTTATGATATATTAAAATGTGATTCAAGAATAAATCCTCAGTCATAGGTCTTATGAGATAGGAAAACATAGATAGCCTATTATACAATTCTAGAAAAAAGCATTTAAAGGCCTCTATATACAAGATAAAAGTGTGAAACTTGGTATATTTTGTCTTAATAAGTATTTATAAATGTCCATAATATTTTATAATTCAAAATAATATTATAATTATACAATATTTTAACATAGTCATGTACATATCTGTTGACAGTCAAACTTGGAGCTACGAGAGCATTTTGTAGGTCTACAGGTATAATAGATGGTTTGAACCTCATGTGAGAGGTTATGAAGCATATGATGGTGATTATTAGTCATCACATACATGACTAAGAATTATCATACTCATATTTTCATACAAATATGCCTTTGAGGGCTATTTAAGTGAGAAAGACCCAAAATAGGCCCGTGTGCATAATCTTAAGACCTTAGCTTATTTTGAGCTCTTTTGAAGATTTATTCACTTTTAAAATGTTTTTGAAAGGTATTTTCAATTTTATATGATAATTATAATATTATAATAGATGAAGTAATAAGAAAACTCAGTCACTCAAGGTTTTACAAGCTTGACTACCAAAAAACCCTAGGCTATAAGGATCAAGGCATACAAAATTAAAGGAAACCCTGAGACTTTGACCAAAGAGTGTTATAACTATGATAATATGTTTTAGGGGTTTCATAATTCATAAAAAATTTTGTTTAAGGAAGAGGAAGCTTGCATACCTCTATTGTTTCCATACACACATGTATTTGTAAGAGATCATGAAGAGCAAAGTTGAAATTTGATGATTTTAACATGAGAATATATGTTAGATAAGGTAATAAATTTTTTATAAATATATTTACCCCTACCATATCATCCTATAGGTAATTTAGACCTCCAACACTCATATTTGGCCAATTAGGCCTAAAAACCAAATTTAGACCTAGAAGGCCTGTATAACCTTAAGGCACTTGTAGACTATATCAGCCAAAGGTGAATTCATGAGAATATTTAAGAGGATGGTTAAACTCATAAATTATTTTTTTAAAGAAAGTGAGAGTAGAGAAAATTTTAGTTTCACTCTCAAGATCAAATTCAAACTACTACATTCTAAACACTCATTCGAGATGCCTATTTGAGAGCTCATATCTTTCACCACATTAGGATTTTGACCAAATTCTATTAGAATGACGTGATTACCCATATTAAAAATAAATACATTAAGTATTAAGGTCTATTAAGGATCTGAGGTGTATGAATCATTGTTAAGAGTATAAGCATGTCCAAAATGCATTTAGAATCTTATAAACAAGCTTCATTGCATATGTATCTTTGCACACATTTTTCATGAGAACCCAAAATTATAAATAAATTTGAAGGGTTATATGGAATAAATATTCATGTAAATAAGTTTTAGTTTGGAGGTCCATACTTTATGAACCATAGTTAAGAAGATGCACCTGCAAAATCCTCCCAAACCCTCTTATAGACTAGTTTTGATAAAAGCTAAGTTTCTTGCATTTGAAAACCAATGAATCATCCTAGTAACTCTTGAAACATGAATTAAAATCAGATAGGGTCCTATAAATGGTACTGTGATGTATGTAATTATATGAACATGTACAAAATAGGGTTTTTTGAAGAAAAAGTGCAAAAATAGAGGTATATGGCATTTTAATGGATGTTAATCAGTGGAGAGTGAAGATTTAAACTTTTTAACACTATTCAATCCATAATATTCTCAAATCTATTATTGAACATTCCCTTGCTGGTATCTTTAAATAAACTAATCTATAAGAAATAAAAGAAAAGGTGATCTAGTCACTCATTTTGATAAGTTTATAGGTGTTGGTTGCCCAGGAGAACCCATTTCATGATATGAGGCATTGATTAATGTCTAGAAATAACCATATTTTCGTGTATTCAAAGTTTTATATATGTTATTATAGATATCAAGTGCAAGGAGTTAGGATACTATGCCTAATGGGCCTAGTAGACCTACTTGGTCAATCAAGTAATTTAAGAATGATGTATAAGGATGTTAATAAGAGTTAATGTGGATTTATCACACCATATAACTAATATTGAGTGAAAATTACATGAGATAACTATTCAGTAAGTGAAATTTCCATCCATAATTCATCTTAACTTCATTCACATGCTTAATTGGTCCTTACCATGAGTTAATCGATCTAAAATGGGATTAATGCATATTTCATAATCTTCATGTAAGGAGTCAATAACTTAACTATATCTTATGTTAAGTGGATTTATTTGAAAAATAATGTATTTTCATGCTTCAAAAGGAGTTTGTACAAGTCACTATGACCCACTACCTTTTTTCATCACCAAGTAGCTCATGAAAGGACTAGACATAGAGAGATGTGATGAAGGACTATTGATAAAATGTTGTAAATAAATGTGACTTGAGTTTATGATTGTATAACTCTTCCTTCTCTCCTATATGCCATTTTCTTGGATTTTTCTCTTCTCATGCTATGAATTTAGGATTTTAGGCCTATTTTTAGGATCCCTCTCTTGGGCATGATGAAATTTTTTCAAGATTGAGCTTTCTTACCTCTTAAGATAAATTGAAATGACTACTTTTATATTCCTTGATACAATTTTAGTGTGTTTATGTTATTTTGAATTTTAAATGTGGTAGTATTTTCTCACTTCACATTTCCTAATCTCACCTATTTACTAGTATGTCATCTTATGCAGGTCATATATAGTGTTTGATGTTGAGTAACTAAGCTAATAGTGGGAATATTGATTGGTTAGTGCTTTGAATTAGGCCTTCCATCATTTCCCTCATGATTTGATCACTTGATGGAACATTTATGTGATATATTATTTGATAGGAGTCCCTTGAATTTATAATATTTAGTGATATACATTACTTATTATTGTTATATTAAGTTCAAATTGAGTGGATGAACCAATAATACAAGTGTATCACAATAAATAGTATACATTTCCCTTTCATTTATATTTTAACTCTTTTCACCCCAAAAAACAAAGTAGGTTCTACTAAGCTAAACAAAGTTGATATATCAGATGATTTTGCCTCATAATTTAGAGGTTTGGTCTAAATACAGGTATCAGACACCTATAGACTAATCTAGTGTTAGTCCATGTTTGAAGGAGATCCAAGCAATCTACATCAGTAGGGTGTAACTTGGGTTGCTAACATTATTGTCACTCAATCTTTTACCCTTGGAGAGGTATTTAAACCTTAATCCAAATTGATTGAAACATGGTATTACCCATAGGCCTGTTGGTTTCCTATAGTAGGGGTAAACCTCTAGATTTAAGGGTTAGCTCCCTATATTTATCTTTATTACTCATCACATATGATAATAACTTGTTTGGATGAAAAGGGAGAGAGAAAAAATGAATGAAACTTATATTAGTGAGGTGATGCACCAAATTTAAACTTATCACTACCATATAACTATATTTTCACTTCAAGCAAAATCCTAACTTGCACATGACACTAATCTAAATATGCCTTTTACATAAGTATGTATCATGGAGGTTTGTGAATCAAGTTTGAGCTAGGAGGACTAAAAAAGAGGTCATGTCATGACACTAGTGAAGATACATCTCACTAAAATCATAAAAACTTCATTAAAACACTTAAATATACCTTGAAAAGACTTAAAAAACTGAATATAAATGCTAACAAAGACCACATGCCATGAAAGTGAATCTATCACTTGGCAAGATCAACTAGTCTCACATACACATTGAAAAAATTAATAAAGAAGGTAAACTAGGTTATTATTTATTGATCAAAGGATATAAAATGAGTATGTATTTGCCATACTTAGGTGTAGTATCCTTCAAATTTATTCAAAAGTGGGTGGTTATATAGATAAAGTGAGAGAGAAGAAGAGAAGGGCATATAAGAGATAGAGAGATGATAAGTGTTTCATGAGTTAAAAATAAGAGAGGGGTTATGGATATACCTCAATAGGTCTTATATTCCATGTGAAACTCCTCTAAATATGATCCCTTCCTCCAAGTGGTATAGGAGTTAGAACACTTGCTTGACACCTTGACTATCTCTCCAAAACTACCCTTTTCCTTGGCATGTTGAGTGACAAGTGGCTTGCTTGATGGTTATATTAGGATATATTACATATTTACTCTTCTTTTAACACCTTTAAACTAACCCCATTAGGTTATGTTTAACACATCACTTCCATTTCTTGCTAGGTGTATAGGGGAATCTTCATCTCCTTAGGCCAATTTTGCATACAAGTGTCAAAACTTGATCTCTTCTTATTTAGTTCATCAAATATTAATTTATGGCCTATTAAACTCATATTGGACTTGAAAACCTCCATTTAAGGTCTCAAACTATCCCCAAAAATTCATTCTCTACTAAAAGATCTAAATTAGCCTTCTTCTTTGTAGCCCTAAAATCATAGAAACATCCTTGTGTAGAGAGTTTTAACAATGGTGATTAGAATATGAGGGAATATTATAGTACCCAGTACATCCTTACTTCTCCATGCTCAATTTTAGGATTATAAAGTGAGTAGTAGTGTACTTTTCTACATTTCTCACTCCTAACTAGGCCTTAATTAGGCCTCCCTACCTGAAGACTAAAAAATTAATGTAAAATCTTTCCAATCATGTGATTCAATTATATAACCTCCTCCTTGTTCTCCATGCCAATTATGAAGCTTTGACATCTTATATAGACCTATCAAATAACATAAAATAGTCTTTTAGGGCTTATTTTGTACAATTAAGTACTTACAAGTAAAATCTAATGGCATTGGGTTATTATTAGGGGAGTATTGAACATTTTTCTAGTCATTTGGAAGTTTTTTAAATCCATTTTGAGGCATTTTATTCCATTTCTCTCTCATCGGGTCCTTATAGCTCTCCTAGGTAGCCTAAAAGTGTTATGAGTTCTTAATGATTGTTCATACAGTTCATGATATGAATCAACCAAAAAATTTCAAAAAATGGACATACACCAGGGTGGATAACTTTCCCTAGGATCTTAAGGTCCCATGAAAAACCATTTTCCATACTGATTAAAATAAGGTAGCCTCTTGGGTTGTAACTAGGCATTCTATGAGGGTTGAGAGAGAATAGAGGTTTGTAGGATCTTTCTTGATTTTGGTTTAATTTAAAATGACCTCAATGAGGTCTGATATATCTCTCTTGACCTATTTCAATGGATTTATTACCACCTTTCTCTTATTAGGTCCCTTGTAATATCATTAGCTCATACTTAGGGTTCTTAAGCCTAGTTTCTTAACTTAGATTAATTGATTATATTTACTTATTTATCTCACTATTATATGTATATAAATCATGGAGTGATTTTTTACACTGCATAACATCTCTTTATGGTCTAAAAAACCTCAAATTCCCTCCACTTTACTACTTATTAGGACAAATCGCACATACATGCTTGTTCATGCACTTAGCCTTGTTATGTCTAAATATAGTCAGAGTGTGTTTCCATTATTTTTTTATTGTGTTTGATGGATACTAGTAGAATATGTTATCACCATATAGACACATTAAGCTATATTACTCTCCCTTAGATCCTCCTATATTCATTTAGACCTTTCAAACAAGTACAAACTTTTCATGAGCAAGCAAACTTGTGTATGTAGTTAACTGAGTAGGCAGAGTTTCAATTGTTTTTTTATACTTCAAATGGGATTTATAGTTGTGTGAGGATTTTTAATCACTATGAGACACTTCTAAAATTCACATATAAGTCTACCTTCTCAAGAAAACATAAACATCCTCTTGGTTAGGCAGACAGACTTGTGTAAGGACTATGTGTATGTAGTTGGGCCTATGAATTGTGTTTGGTATTTTTTTATTAAAAAATATTTTATTGATACCTCCTTGATATTCAATGAATTTTTAACTTTTATTTTATTTTTGACCTTCAAATCACTCATATAATAATATCTCAGATCTTGAAAACCCGTAGTCACTTGAGCAGACCTATAGGTGACCAATTGCCTATGTGTATCCATTTGGAAATATCTACAAACTTGGTGTTTAAGGAGAATTTATTAAAATAACATGATATCAGTAGTTTATAACCATATTTAAATCCATGAAACACTATACTCCACCATCATCATTGTCTCAAAACCAATTCTCTCAACTTGCTAGATGTAGGTGGTCATTTAAGGGATTAACTATGTTTGAGGATTCCTAGGTCTTTAAAACAAATATTTGAACCTTTAAATGGATCTATAATTTTGTTATTGATGCCTTAAGACACTTATAAATACCTTAAATTTACAAACTCCTTCAAACTTAAGGGACTATTTTAGATAATTTGGACTTATCTATAGTCCAATTGAAAAACAAATATCAAGAATACACCTACATTATTCAAAATTTATAATTTTAATTTCTCTCCAATATAATAAATGGGGAATAGATCCAAATCATTACCATAATCTACACATGAAATTTCATAGAACCAAAAAACTATTAATTTTAAAAGATCATCTCCCATCTAAATTAGGGACATAAATCCAAATTATCTGAAATAGTCCTTCTTACTATCCAAGGCAAGTTTCTATAATAGGTGGATGTAGGTGTCAATTAGGATAGTTTTACCATATTCAAGGATTTGAATATGTTTTATGATTTATATTATCACTCCTTGAATCCCCCAATATCTCTATCATGATATTTATGGTTTATAACTTCCCCTAATGCCTTGAAACTCAACACTTCATCAATCACTATCTAAGACAACTTCCTATAACTATTTGTAAATGACTGCATGAGAGTTATAAGTATGTAGTTTTAGAATTATTCTCGTCAACTACATCATTGGTTATATAAAATTTAATAATAATAATTATGGGTCTATTCTCAAATCATTACAAGTCCATTAGCATACTAAAATCATCTTAAACTTATGTATTTGTTATCCACCCACACATAGTCCTATATGTGCATTAGGCTTGTTGCTTGTTAGTAACTCTCTATCCTTTAGGTTCCTTGGATATATTAATATGTCTATGACCTCAAATTCAAACCACCATAATGTTTTCATGGATAGATAACCTTCATTAAACATTGACAATCATTAGATTTCTATTGAAGTTGTAGACTTATAATTTTATACACCTGTAGATTTACAACCCTATGTCTAGGAAGTTAAAAATTATAATCATGATTAATAGGTATAAAATACCATTGTATCCATTGAATAAACATAATTATATTAGGGATTCACAACTCTAAATTTTTTTTTAATCTCATTTTCTAAACCAATCAACTCAATTTGTTAAGCAAACACACAAGAACATAGTTCATAAGGTAATTGAAGATGTGAACACCTTGGGACTTGTACAAAATATCTATCTCATTAGGAGGCCATGAATGGGTTTTTAATATGAATAAGGCAATGGAGAACTACTTATATGCAGTAGACCATTTGGAGAACTTTGAAAACATATGAAATTGATAGTCACATTAAAGTATACATAAGAGTCACTTTATTTTCCAAAAGATCATATATACATGACACCATGGTGAATGGATGTGTTTGGTACATATAAATACCTCTGATAACTTACTAAATTTTTTTCATGCAGCCAAAGAGTTGACACTTATTCTAGAGTTGCACAAAATTCAGGCTATGGGGATTCAAGCCTTCAAAAGGTAGTCTCTTTCCATAAAAATTATTCATAAATACAAATATCTCAATCCACTAATAAATTACATAAACTAAAATCCCATAGGAGTCCCAAACTCTATCAAAAATCTTATCACCTAACTCCACTTGTATGACTTATACCATGCCATCAAATTTGGCCTTCGTGAGCTTATGAATGGAGTGATGGAGGAGATAGATAATTATACAACTATTGGCCTTTAAAATTAGTCCCATGATTTTTTCTAACCTATGTAATCTCAAATAACATTTTAAAACTCTTTTCACCTATAAGTGACCTTAACAAGTCCATACAACTCTTCTAACTCCTTAACATGGCATTAAAACTTAAGAATCTGACCTTGATCTAGATTTATGATAGGTTTTTTAGTTTTTTAAATACTCTAAAGTCATTATAAGGTGTATGGTATAATTTTTTCACTTATGAGACTTTGACACACATGACAGTTAGCCAAAAAACATATTTTCACTCATTTTAGCACCTTTAATATTACAAATGAACCTTAAACATTCCAAAACATAATAAAATATTATGACAAGATTAGTAAAGAATAAAATGACCTTGAGATACCCATAGTGACCTATGACACCACTTAGCCATACATTATCTCTCCATGACATGCGTAAACCAATATATGACCAAAATATGACATTACCTTAACTTTTACAAACTAAACTTAAATAATGCTAATAAGGTTTTATGAAGACTTATAAGGACCATATAATTCATGAGAAGACCACATGAAAATTTCAATTTAGAAGGGGTGACCAATTTTGACTTGGGGTCAAAATAGGATCAACATTATTCTTGGTGATTCATAGGGGTAGCATGCCTCTAATGCTAATGGACCAGTAGCCTTGTTTGTCCATTAGGTAATGGAGTCACTTGAACTCAGTTTAACACTTGTCTAGAATTTTATCATGACACAAAACACTACTTTTACTATAAAAACACACACAAATAAAGGTAATATGACACCAAGAAAAGAGTAAGATACACACATGTGCTATCAAACATTTAGGGATCACAATAATAACATAAATAAACTAAAATATATATATCTAGCTTGAAAAAGACTTCTTCCTCCTAGATCAAAGGGGAAGCTTGTAAAATATCTTGATATATGATATGAAGGATGGAATGAAGCAAATTGTTTCTTGAGCCTTGATCTTTATCTCTTCATCTCCTTCATGATTTTTAACCTTCTTGACATTATCTCAAATGAAATAATGATAGCTATAAACATGTCAACTATGAAGGTGAATTCATCTTGTGTTTCAATAATCTTCTCATGATCCTCCTTAACTATAAATTTTTCCAATTATTATTCATCTAAGCATGTTTATTTGACCTTCATGGCATCTTGAATGACATCAAACTTTGTACTAGCTACTACAATCTCATCAAGCTCTTTAAACATCTTTACATACTCAATCTAATATTCATTATTGTCCTCAATGGAGACATCTTGTTCAATATCTTTATGAACATGATTTTCAATAGGTAACACAACTTTGCAAAGGCCTTAAATATCTTGAAAGAGTTCAATATGTTACTACCAATCATATTTATCTTCTTTTTCTTCAAGAACCATAAGGATTTCAAGAATTCCAAGTCTTTATATGCAATCATGACGTTGTAAGGCAATTTCTTCAACTTCATCTTCTTGGTCATTGTGCACTTTACCAATCTCAACTTTATCACTTATAGAGTCTTCAAATTCAAGGTTGGCTAAAACTTCAATGAGTTTGGATGGCATAGGCTCTTCTTTTCAAAGTATACCATCAAAAGGTAAGCCTTCTTTAAGAATCTCTTTAAACTGACTAGTAGGAGGTGTAGGCTTTTTAAGGGCCTCAAATGCATTACATATCTCATTAAACTTCTTCTATAAGTCTTCTTGATTTATGGAGTTCATAGTAACTTTAATCTCAATTGGTTTTACAAAACCAAGCTCTTGATCATACTCATGAGATTCAACAAATTCAATTACTATGATGTTTTCCTTAAGAACATTCTCTTTCATGTCTTGATCAACCTTTTTATTAGTACCTTTAAACTAATGTAGATCCTCTCTTTCTTCATTCATGAAGATTGATTTGTGTTTGTCTTCACTAAGGGGGTATCGATAGTGAATTCTTCATCACATACACTTGATTTGTATTGTTCATTAGCTTTAACTTTAGCTTGATCCTATTTGCCTTCTTCCCGTAATATAGGTTTTTAGGTTGGAGAGGGAGTATTAGGTATGGTGTATGGCTCACGAATGGGCTTGGGGATAGAGGTTTTTTGAAGGATCTCTTAGAGAGATAACAAGTTGGTTTAGGCAATGGGAGAAACATCTTATTCAAAAAGAACTTCACTTTCCTCATAGCCTTCTTAAAACTCTTCAATAAATGAAAATTAATCCTAAACCTATTGATTTTTACACCTCTTTAATCTATTTATCGACCATTGTATATGATTTCTCACTTGATACAACTCCTCATCGATAGCAATTTGGGTTTCCTCTTCAAGTAACCTCCACATACTCATCAAATTTTGAACTGGCTTTCTTAACCTCTCTATGATATTAATAGGGATCACATCAAGATCTTTTTCCCATGTTATCATCACCTCTTCTAATGTTATCAGGTTTGGTATGATTTCTAATAAGTATTTGGAAGGGGAAATATAACTTTAAGATGGAATTGTAGTATAAAGAGAAGAGTTTAACAACTACAAGTTATGGTAAGGCTATTGAGGTGTGTAATTTTAATCATATAAGGAGAATGTAAGACAACCATAGGATTGTTATGCCTCATGACAAGGTTTATAAGATTCAAAATAAGGTTGATGTGGATCATAGGGATTTTAAGAATCATATTAAGGTTGATAGGAAGGTACATATTCCTCAACAAGAGTTTCATTTTCTTCATAGCCTTCCTCATAGCCTTCTTGATATGCTTTTTGATAGACTTACTTATAGGCTACTTCATAGGGATGCTCAAAAACATCATGGTCATGTATAGGGATAAAATTTTAACCAATGTATTTCCATGACTCATAAGGAGTGTACTAATCTTGATATGGTTATTGAGGCACATAGTTGGCATCATGACAAGGTAGATAAAGAGGTATTGAGTGGAAGTTCTCTTTATACCTAGAAATCCTAACTTCATGAGCCAAGTGAAAACATAAAATATCATTAAATACTTTTCATAATAAGTACATGGGTTGCTAAAACTAGCTAATTGTATTTAGAGTCACCATTGGTGTTTGTTGAATGCCTCTAAAATCTAATAAGTAGAATAACAAACCAAGAATTCTTCCACTCTTTTGGATCTTAGTTCCACTAGGCATGCTATAATTTTTGTCACTCAATTTTTTACCCTTGTAGAGGTAGTGTTGAGATCAACATACCTACATTTATGAAAAATAGAGACCTTTGTGCATTACTTTAAACCTTATCACTGAAAGTTTGATATTCTACACTTTATTAGAATTTGAAGATCATCCACACCTATCAATTTGGTCTATTTATTCATGGTTTTTTATTTAACCTTGCCTAATTTTTCTAATATTTGTCCCTCATGTCTTAAGTTACAAATTTCATGGAGATCTTATTAATGAATCATGATGGGGTTTTCATAGTCTATCCTCATTTAGGATATTACTATCCTTTGTTCTATAAGATATCATGGTTGGAATCATATTTTTAAACCCTCTTTTAGAAAACCCTAACTTAGACCCTTGATTTGAGTTTAAATTTTGTGATAGTAAATTTGGTAGGAATATTCTAAAATTTGCTTTAAACTTAAGCCTAATTTTATACTAAGGCTTGGTCATGTTTTTTTTATCATGACTAAACCTTAGCCTAAAATCATGCTTGGTCCCTTGATGTTTCCCCCTTTTTTTCCCTTTATTTTAAAAAACTCTAATGTTCATATGTGTAGGGTCCTTAATTTTCCTAGCTTGGCCGTGTCATATCACATGGTCCTCCTTATTACATACTTGGCTTAAAGTCCTAGTCCTAAGGCCCTATTAATGTTTATTAACACAAATGAGACCTTATTATTAAAACTTTAGCCTAAGTTATTATGTCCACCCAAGCCCTAACTTTAGCATCTTACCTCCTTATATGATCAACAATTCTCGCTTCATCATGGAAGTGATCAAATGGAGTGAAAGAGACCCAATAGATCCAAAGCCTTGATCCATTGGACCAATCCCATGTGAGACCGTAGATCATGATAAATGGTATGTACTTAAGTGGGAACAAATATCAAATGAAATTTGATCATCATTAAGGTTAAGAGGCCCCCTTTTATCAAACATAGACTTAGCCTAAGTTTTACCCTAATGTCTTATTGTATTTATTAATATAATGAAACCTTAAGATAGAACTTATACTATGGATTTAATATTCAGAAATATCCAATCATGTGAAATTATCTAATATCATGATAAATGGCTCATGACTACTCATACAAATTGATATATGGAGTGAACATAGCATTGAAATGTCAAAGGCATAAGAAACCCTATGAGGATGATAAGTGTCACTATCATAGGAAATAAGATATAAATTGATGATCTATGGGACCTCCTTAGGGTTAAGAGTATTTAAGAGCTTAGGAGTCCCATAGATTCACCATGTGGCACTCTCGCATTTGAGATTAGTGTTAAAAGGGCCCTATGCACTAATACTTGAACTTAACGTAAGTTTTTATTTTAAGGTTTATTGTATTTTCTTAATACCATGAAACCTTAGGATAAACATTAGGTTATGATTATAATATGTTAAGGGACCCATTTTATTAAGCCTTTTAGATGTAGGTCTTTAACTTAGTCTAATTTTCATATGCAGTGATATATGATCTAACTTGATACTCTTAATGATTGTAGGGACCAGTGGTATTCATGTGATCAGATCTTAAATAATAGTTTGTATTAGGTTAGGACCGAATGATCAGATGAAGCATTTTAAATCCATGATGTATGGACCTATGAACTTCAAAAAATCAAATTTTAAATTTTTGAGAATGACATTTGATGCTTGCAAGGATGTCATTGACATCTGTGAGGCCATCAAATTTAATCTCATCAATTATTTTTCTTAGACATAAGAACATGATTTAAAATGTTGATAAATATTATTGCTTATTTTAAAATTCAATGGGACTCCCCCCCCCCCCACTTTTATTAAATAAAAACTTAGGGTCTTTTAACTTTAAAGATAAAATGACCTTGGGGTCTAATATTTGTAGTAAAATACTTAATCTAAGTCTTTATCCTAAGGTCCCAATTGTATTTATTAACATAATAAAGCTTAGGCTAAAAACTTGTATTATGTTTTAATTCAACAAGAAGTCCCTATACCTTAAAACTTAGCTTAAAGTTTTAACCTAAAGTTTTATCATGTTTATCAACATAATAAAACCATAGGTTAAAGCCTTACACTAAGTTTACTTATTATTCGGGTCCCCTTGATATGCTCTCTAAAAAATTAGCTTAAAATATTTAATCCTTAAGTTTATGACGTGTTTATTAAAATAAAATAAAATTTAACCTAAAATATTTAGCCTAAATCCCTTTCATATCCTGATGCTACTTAAATTTTGTGTACTTTTCAATATTGATGGCATATGCTTCATTATGAAGGATGATCAAATAGATTAAAATTGATAGACACTATTCAATGAGACCCTAAAGGCCTATGGGATTGACACATGGTGAGCACATGTTCAATGATACACCACATAACCCAGAAGACTCACAAAGGTGCCAAGTGGCACAACTATGAGTCTTGAGACAAAGACAACAAATAATGATCAAGCCCTAGGATCATGATCAATGGTATACATTGATCCATAAACAAGGATCCAATGGTGCAAAGGAAAAGATGGATTTTCAAAAGATAATGGCTAGTCCCTTCATGGAATTTATGAAAAATGCCATGAAAGTTACCAAATATATACCACCTAGGCACCACACAAGCATAAAATGACAAAATCAAAGATTTATTGGGCATAAAAAGTCAAAGGTATAAATTTAGGGGTCTCAATCAAATCTAAGGCATGAATTCACCTAAATCTAAGTTACCATTGCCATTAAAGCTACAAACGAGCCCTAACCTCTATAGAAATTCCTAATTTAAACTTAAATCAATCACAATCAAGCCAAAAGGAGTTCAATTATAATTTTAGCAAGAATAAACTAATCTAGAGGCCAATTTAAGACCATTAGTGAGAAATTTTCAAGCTTCACAGTCATGGTAGCCTAAAGGCAATTCTAGAGGGATGACATAGAGTTGTATTTAGATTTAGATAATGAAGGAATAATCTTCAAGGATACTAAATTTGATGTTGTCAAATTAAAAACATGGAATATAAACTAGTCTAAAATCTTTTGGACTATTGAGGAGTATAAAAATACTGTGATCCTCTAGAGATACAATGACCTAGTCTTCATCTAGATGACTAGTCTCCATGATGCTACTACAAAGCCTGAGGTATTACAATACATCAATGTTATTTCCCCCATTTCTATTGATTATAAATTTGAAAAAGATTGGATAGTTCATGAACATACTTTGAGAAAGGTATCATATATTTCCCCCCTCACATCTGAAAACTACTACAAGCTAGGCAAGCCTAAGGCAAACTTACCCACAATTAGAGAATGGACTAATAATAATGACTTTAACATTGTCATTGCCCCATGGCTACTTATTGGAATCCATGTAATCCAAGACCCTACCAAAATGATCCTAATTACCCAATTTAGGGAAGGGATCATAATAATCATGATCTTATTGAATAGGTTATCTAGATCCCCTTCCACCATACTTGTTAATAAGTTTAGGGTGACCTATATATACTTCATGGTAGAGAAGGGACTTACACCTCCAATTGGCCAAATGATTAACATTTATTTAAAACAATAGTTCAAAGCCATTAAAAATAAATATATCAACCATGTTTTCATGATGTCATATCTCTTAGATGCCCTCTTAGCCATCACCAAAATTTCTGACATAAAGAATTGGTCACCTAATGGGAGACACACTATTTCCCATCATTATTCCAAGTTACACATATTCAAGTATAAACACATCATATAATTCATTTCTGATTGTGTATATGTATCTTTGGTAGAAGATATTTTAGGGATCCCCATGGGTAGGGTCATCCCTATGGTCAAAAGTATGTAGAGTAAATGGGGTACATCTGGTTGTATCTAGATTACATAGTGATAAGAATAGAAGGGATCCTAGTTTAAACCCTCAAACTACTGGTCTTAGTAACAAACCAATTGGTATAAAAATTAATTGCATACCATATTTTCAATGGTATAGATGGTGTATACAAGTATAAGAGGAAAGAATTCTTTCACCCCTTCCCTTTGACCATTAGAAAAATTATGATAAAAAATTGGGATCATGTTTATGACATATCCAAGCATAGAGACTCCTTTAACTTATAATTGGATGAACTGAGGCAATGGGACCCTCATAATAGGGTAACTAAACATTTGAAGTAAAAAAACATTAATTATCCCTATGAGCATAGGCTTGGTGTTTATGACATGATGTACATCATGGACACCAATTTCATAGAGGTGTTGGTTAGGTTAAAGAATCATAACATTATGCTTGAGGATAGGCTAGCTAGGGATGAGAATCTTCCTAGTGAGATTTGGCAGATGGGACCCTTACAGTACCAATTATTGCCTAGAACCTCTTCTAGGCCCCTTGTAGAGAAACTACTACAAGAAACCCAAGAAAAAGTAACATAAGGACTTGGGAAAAAGAAATTGGAAGAGAGACTTGGGGAAGGACCATCATTTTCAGCTCATCTTGATATACCATAATCCCCAATATAGTATATTTATATGATTGTACTAGCTCTAGATAAGATAATGGAAGATGTACTTAAGGATATTGATGAGGCATATGGATCAGATGAAGATGAATAAGCTAATTAATTTTAGTCCCATGACAAGGAAGTAAGACAAAAAAAGGGGAAGGAAATTATAATAGACCTAGTTCTAATTATACCCCTCAAAAGGAAGGCTGAGTTGGTATTATTCTAAGTCACAAAAAAGAAGCCAAAGTTAACCTTTAATCATATTTTGAGTGAGATTAACCTATTTAGTGATAATAATCCCATCCATGGGCCAATCATACATGAATGGTTCATTTATGGGAATATGTAAAAGATTCTAACATTACAACATTCATGGGCCATGACCTTGATAATTAAAATCACTATTCATGATGAGGCCAAGCCATGGATAGTAGATTTAATGAATGAAGAAGAGGAAAGAAGGATCAAAAACATAGGAGGGTAAAGTGGTATTTAGATATAAACATTTATATCCTTAGGTAGCACACAAATAGAGTTCTTATAATCTCCAAAAATAATAGAGTCAATAGTAAGTGTGTAATTCAATCTAGAGATAGTAGGCTTGGAGAGGATGGCAACCAAGAAGACCATGGTTGGGAGTGAGGAGTTCACATTTCAAAAAGTCAAACCTTTTGTGGTCTTAACTCTAGTAGGAGGTTAGGACCCGATGGACACCTAATTCATGAAGAAGACATAGTTGGACTAGTTGATGCCCACTCATCCCAACTAAAATCAGGCATCAAAGGCATATATCATAAAATAGAAAACTTACATAAGTAGAAGGAGAACATTGAAACACAAGCTATATTATTAGTTCTAGAGGATATGATAAATATGTTTGAGGTATCTCTCTATGATATGTTCAATTCCTTGAAAGCAATGAAGAAAAAGTATATTCCTTTAGCTCACCTGGATGAAGTAGCCAAGGGCTTGATAACCTAATGGTAGAGTTACAAAGAAAAAATCAAGGAACTCATCAGCATAATGGTTAAGATAGGATCCTTGGTTTCAAAACCATAAGACTTTCCCAATTGAATACTATTATGGTATTGAAAAGATCTAAGGTCTGAACACATGGTTAAAGAGCTTGGAGAGAGTCCTAAGGAATGATGAAGAACTGATAAGTAGAATTAAATAGATTCTTGGAATCATGTTTGACACACCCTCCACAGTTAGCTCCTTAAGAATCATTGTTGATGATAAGTACAAGCACATGGTCAATTTGGTAATGCAAGAGGTTAGGAGCAAGAGTCAAGGCTAGTGTATAGGTGATAACAATAGGATCATGGGCATGATCCTAACTATAGAGGAGAAAATTTCTATAGCAAGAAGTATCAAGGAAGCAATGGCTAGAAGTGATAGATATTTTGATGACTTGAAAAAATATGAGGATGAATGCCTATTGGAGATATCTGTCAACTTAAGGCTAGTTGATGAACAACATAAAAAAGCCATGTAGATTCATCATGAACATCAAGCCCCACCAAGTAACTAGTAATATTCTACTTTGTTAAAAACTTTGTAATATTCAAAATTAGAATATTATTTTGTAAAGGAATGCACTAGTTTATTATCACATTTTCCTATAGGTTAGTCCACTTTGGAAAAATAAATGTATTCTAGAACTTTGTAAAAGGGGATAGTTTTCCTTATCTCTTATGCATTTTTAATCTCATGACTAATAGATATACTACCTTAGTCTTCTATAAAAGGCAGTAACACCATTTTGTAAGGGGAAAGTTTTTAGAGTAAAAACTATTTTGTATACTCAGAACAATGAATACAAGCAATAAATATTGAGAAGTTTGTCTAAAATTTGTTTGTGTAATTTATTATATGGCTTTTATCTCATTTATTTATTTGGGTGTCTAAATTTTAATGGTTTTCATTGATTCTTGATATGCATATGTGAATGTAGAGTTTTTAACTTGTGCTTACACTAGGTTAACTTGAACATATTAGGTTCATTTCATTTCTCTTGCTTCCATTGTAGATGTTCTAATGTAATTTAATTATGGAGTAAATCTTTATATTGAATCTAATTTCTTATTTGCATTGTTTTATCCTTTCTTTAGAAAATTTCCTAGTACATGGTAAGATATGTGCTAAAGATATTTCATGTCATGTATTATTTTGAATGTATGTCTTGATGAAATCTAAACTTTGTCATAATATTTGGTCTAAAAATCAAAACATCTTATTTCTGTCCTACCCTTCCTTTTGATTCTTTTTGACCAAATAACTCTAGTTTAAGCTTCACTATAAATATTCATTTAGATTAATCTTTATTTTAAAACTTGATCACAAATTCACTGATAATAGCATATATCTCTTGTATTTCACTAAGTTTGTCCATGGTGGCTCCCAACCACCAATCAATATAAATATTATGGAATAGTTTATTACTCTACCCCTATTTCACCATAGGTAACTAGATTACCATAACCTGTTACTCATGATTTGAATTCCCTAATTCTAAAATGAAATATGTTATTTAAACACTAAGACAACCTGTGATACATATAGAGGCATCAACAAGAACAAGCTTCTACTTCAATAGGTAGTTCAAGCCTACTCCAAATTGAGTGTAACATGGGATTACCCCTAGGCTTGTGGGTTGCCTATAGTAGGGGTAAACCTCTAGATTAAAGGGATAGCTCCCTATATTTGTCTTGATTTCTCATCACCTATGCTACTAACTTGTTTGGATGAAAAGAGAGAGAGAAAACATAATGAAACCTATCATAGTGATTTGATGAACCAAATGTAAATTGATCGCATCATCCAACTTCAATTATATTTAAGATAAAATTCTATCCTACACATGACACTAATCCAAATCTTCCTTTTACATAAGTACTTCTCATGGAGGTTTGTGAAGATATTTAGAATTAAGAAGACTAAAAAATACATTATGACATAAAAATATCAAAGAGACAACTCACTAAACTCATGAACACTTTATTACAACACTTCAAGATCCCTAGAAAATACTTTCAAAATTGAATATGAATGCTAACAAGGATAACATGGCAAGGAAGTAAATCTATCACTTGGAAAGATCAAATAGTCTAACATACACATTAAAATAGTCCATGGAGAATGTAAACCAATTTGTTTTTAATTGATCAAAAGATGAAAAATGAGTAGGTATTCAACATAATCAAGTGTATGATCCTTCAAACTTAGCTAAAATTGGTTGTTTATATAGAGAAAGTGAGAGAGAAGAAGAGAAGGGCATAGAAGAAAGACATGGAAAGTGTCTCATGAGTTAAAAACAAGATAAGAGTTATGTAACTACCTCAATAGGTCTTATATTCCATGTGTAGATCCCTTGAAGATGTTCCCTTACTCCAAGTGGTGTAGGAGTTAAAAAGTTTGCTTGATACCTTGACTAGTTATCCATAACTACCCTTTGCCATGGTATGTTGAGTGACAAGTGGTCTTATTGATGGTGATATCAGGATATCTTACATCTTTTATCTACTATTAACACCTCTTAACTAACCCCATTGGGTTCTCTTTGGCACATCACTTTTATTTCTTATGAGGTGTCTAGAGGGCTATTCATCTCCTTAGGCCAACTTGACATACAAGTGTCAAAACCTAATCTCTTCTTCTTAAAATCATGAAATATTAATGTATGGACTATTAAAATCATATTATACATACAAAAATCCATTTTTAGGTTACAAAATATCCCCAATAATTCATTCTCTACCAAAAAGTTTTGAATTGGCCTTCTTCTTTATAGCCCTAAAATCATACACAACTTATTATGTAGAGATTTTCATAGATGGTGATTAAAATATGAGGAATATTATAATACCCAGTATGGAATTACAACTCCATGTTCAATTTTAGTATTAGAAAGTGAGTAAAAGTGTATTTTTTTCCTTTTCTCTCTCCTAACTAGGCCTTAATTAGTTATCCCTACCTAGATACTAAAAATGAATGTATAGGATTCCCACACATGAAAAACACCAAATAATTATCTAATTTAGATATGAAACCTCCTCCTTGTTCTCAATGCCATTTTTGAATCTTTAACAACTTGTACAAACCTGTCAAATAGCATTAAATAGTCTTTTAGGGCCTATTCTATATAGTCATATACCTAGAAGTACAATACAATGGAATTAGGTGATTCTTAGGGAAGTATTAATAATTTTTTTAGTCATTTAA
>JARHVA010008136.1:452500-487500 GCA_037957365.1 Torreya grandis | reverse complement strand
AGTTAATGGTCTTTTATATTAGTATCCTCTACCTATCCCACAGGCAGTGACACCATAGTTACCAGTTAAAACTCAATTACCATTTATATCTCTAACTACATTTCCTATCAATACATGAAATATTTTAGTTGAGCCACCAATGTAGGTGAAGTCTAATCCTAGAGTGTTACCACATATGCATACTCACCCACAAAGACCATTATTATAGAGACCCTTGCATCAAAGATATGTTGCATATTCTAAAGGGCCTCCCTCTACTCCTTTTCTCTAAAGAATAGTATTATTGAGTCTTAAAATTTATCAACATAAAGCACCTATGCCAACTACAACATATTCTAACATATGGGTCCCTAATACCCCTATAGTTCACAACACACCAAATTCAATTTTAGGATTCCTAGCACCACTATGTAGGTAGTGTTAGATATTGATCACTTAGTATAGTAGGCTATGGAACCATAGTTACCGTTTCATACATAATGTATGATCATTATTTCTCTATTTTACATAAGTCACATTGATAGTGAGTGTCTTATGAGACTCATTAGTTAGTATTGTTCCTCCCAACTTGTACATACTTCCCTTATTTCTCATTCTTAGTATATGGTTTCATTTTCATGTTTCTTATACATAGATTATATCTAAAAAATAAAAAGAATAATATAATATGTAAAAAACACCAAAACATTCAAATTTTTACTCCAAAAATACAAATTATAAATTATATGCACTGCCATTTTTAAATTTTTTTATATTTTCTAGATATTACATATGCTAGCTATATTAGTATAGTTAGTTTTATCATAAATACATGCTTCCCTTGTTCATATCAAGTGCTTGTATATTTATATAGGACTCAAGTTAACTACATTGATCTAAATTTGTTATTATATACCCACTAGGGGCATATATATAGATACATGGGTTATTCATTTGATACATTCACCCATTTAGGGGCATCCTATACACAATTTTAGTTTCTAGGTTAAATATTTCTAATCTCTACATCACAAATTAACATTGTTATATATTTATATTGATCATGCTATAGTTACTCATATTTTTTGCCAACTATTACTAATTTAAAATCAGCCTATGTTCATATTAGATCTTAAAAAGAGTTATATTACATGTTCATGCCTACTTTCATTTATAATATTCCTAGTTTAGACATGATTTATCTCTATTCTTCTTTTATTTATCTATGGATATACACCACTTATTTTCACTTTATGTATGGTCTAGACATGTGACCATGTCATTGTGTGTGCCTTCATGATTGTTTATGCTTACATTTGAACATGTCATTTTGTGTATCTCTAAGCTAAATTTATTTTTGTTTGTGTATTTGGATATTTGAACATTTTCTTGTATGTTTTAATTTATTAGATTTAGTGACATGTGCCAATGTCCCTTATATTCTGTCCCCTTGACCTACTTTGCATTCCTTATGTGCATTGTATTTATGTTTTATTATATGCATCATTTCCATGACACTTATCTCTTGTTTGCTACAAAAATATATTCTTTTAATCCATGAGACACCTCATGCATCTCCCCTTCCTACTTGGGTGTTTTGATGGACATCATGCCCCATACCACTATGTAGCTACTCAATTATTATGTAGATTTGTTATTCACATACATTATTATATATATCTTTAAAAACTTATGAATTCTAAATCTAACATGCATCACACATTATAAATTTGTGCTTAGATTATATTACATTCTAATGTATTTATTTACATTAGATTAGATTATTACGTAGATATAATATATGCTCTATCTGACACACATTTTTTAGATATTTTTCTTTTGAGGGATGTTTTGGTATAGGTTCAACAACTCCCCTTAAAAGATGGGTCATTCATAGGGGTTTGTCATAGAGATAAGGTTATCTAAATGCACTCATAGTACAATATTTATAACACAAGATCAAAATATAGAGACTAGACTTAGGTAAACAAGGTGGGAAATAGTGACATAGAAATTAGTTATGATTGTAAAAAAATCAAAATAGTTAGAAATTATCACCTAAATTGGGAAACTAGCACCACATGGAACTACTATCTAAGATATGGTGTTACTATCTAGTAGCCTTAGTTTTATAAAAATCTAGATTGGCCAAAAAAGTATAGTAGGTATAGTCTAGGTTTGCATAGGTTTAGTTATAAATTTACTTGTTTTGGATTAGTTTAGTTTAGATTCATACTAGTTCACTTAGATTGGGGTCATCATGCATGACATGATCATTACCATTTTTAGTTCAGATGGTCAAATACATATTGTTACAACTCAATCTAGAATCCATATGCTCATATACCATATTTGGGAGCATGTGTGTGGCACATTATTTTTGTATGCTCACTCGCACACTAGTTGATCAAATGGAATGAAAAAATCCATGTCATTATGTATGATATATACTTCAAACACCATATTCTAGGTTACACACTAGATTCATTCCTTACTCCATCTATAGTGGTTATCATTCCTGAGTGGTCACTGAGCTAACATATCTAGTTAAACATCTTTAGTTATATTATGTAGTTTTAGTTTCATATGTATCTACTATATATTGGTAGGAAATGATGGATTCATAATCTACATGATTTATTGAGCCACCTACATGAGAGGTTTAGACACACCATCAATCCAATCGATGTTATTCACATGTCACGATGCACCAAGTAGGGGTAGACAATGATGGAATCAAAACTTGATTAAGTTCTTCATCCACCCATATATAGGGATTGAACAAGCCATATCTAAGCTATTTAGTACCTAATGAGGTTTATTTTTTCCTTTTCTCTCTCTTATCACTTTAATTAGTTTGACCTATTTACTCATTTTTGTCTTTGCTTTTGATATCTCTTAAGTAAGGACTAATTTATGCACATTTCATTTTTAGGACACACGATAGAGCATGCTTCACACACTTAGATCCATATTCATGGGATTCACCTCCTAAATAATTCTAGGTAAATTTATTTTTTCCTTATTTTAGTCATTTTTATTTGCTACATTTATAAATTAAGGTGCGGGGGGGGGGGGGGGTGTAATCACCTAAAAATGACACTTGAGTGATAAGAGTCCTAATTGAGACCACACATCCCTAACTTAGCCTTAGACCTATCTTAGGGCCTATTTTCATGCTTATCTAGCCTTCATCTAGGCCAAAGCCATCCTTAGACATCCTTAAATCAATATTAGGCCCTCATTCTAGCATCTTGGACCTTTGTGCATTAGGTTCTACCACTTAGACAATAGTGCCATAATAGGGACAATAACACCACATGGTACTAGTGTCCCAATTTTGGAACAATTTCCCTTTCCCTCATTTTTCCACCAATAGGTATATTTTTAAATATTAAACCACCTAGGGTCATCTTAAGCCTCTTTTAACACCCAAAAAATCACCAGAACAATATATATACATGAATTTTAGCCCTCTAATGACTAGATAGAAATTAGATTCAAATTAAACATATAAATTCAAAACAAGTTATTTATAATTAAGGTTATCAATCCCTATTTTACCCTACATATGCATACAACCATATAAAAAATTCATAATCTTATATTAATTAAAATTCTAGTCTCGATCAAAATAAAAGCACTCAATTCAACATTCATACTAGTTTCACTTACACTTGCACCAGAACTTAGATGGGGAGAACTAAATTAGGCTTGATCCCTCTTCAGAGTATTGGTATGTAGGCAACCCTCATCATAGTGGGTATTGAGTATGTACATACTACCCAAATAACAACACATTTTACTACTTGTATCAATAATATTCCTTAGCAACATGGAGGATTAGGGTTTTTCATAAAAAATAGTCAAAGTATGTTATATATAGAGATCTATAACTCTTTCATATAGGAATAGGGTTGATGGACCCAGATATAGGTGCACCTAGAATCTTAGAATTGTTATGCATAGAGGATATTACCACAAAAATAGGGACACTAACACCACATAATACTACTATCCAATTAGGGCACTACTATCCATAAGGGTTTTAACACTTAGATTCTATTTGTTACAGACTAGCTTCTACCTCAATTTTTTTTAGCTAAGTTTTTTACATTATTATTATTTTTTTTTTGAAAATTCAAATTAATTAAATTTTGTTACAGATCAATGGCTGTATTTATTTTATATTTCTAACTTGGTTTAATAAACTAAGCTCTTTAACAAAATAGGATTTACATTCAATAAGTCCTAAAAGGTTTAAACAAATATCCAAAAATGATTGATTAATGGTTTTTTTTAAATGAGTAGATTTTTATGGCAAGTAGTTTAATTTATAAAATGGATGATACTAACATACACACTTTAGCTAACACCTCCATGTGTAGAAAAGAATTGCATGGATGAAGACTTTTTACACCACAAAAAAACATAATTTTGATACCAAATCCACTTGAAAAAATAATTTCATGGATAAAGAATATGTACACAATTGGAAACATGATTTTGATAATGATAAAATAAATTATTTTAAAATTTGATTAAGGTAATGTTGTACCATAATTAGAAATTTAATTGAAGTTACAAGAATTCAATATTATTTCCTTCTCTCTGTCAATGGACTCATAAAATAATGCATGATTTTATACCATGTTTTTATATGAAAAAAAAAATCATAATGGATATATCCTTATAAATATATTAAACCTAAAAAATGTCAATTAACCTATTCTAACTATGTCTACAATGTTTCACATCTTGAATTAATGTGTTGGTAAATCTAAAATTCACAATCAAAATGAGTCCAACCTATGAAATTTATTAGAAGGGGCATCTTCCCACCCTAAATGTGAGATACTGTATACATTATAAAAATAAGTTTCAATCATCCTATTTTAATAAATTGAACCCCTCATCCACTATGATTGACACCTACTTGCACTATCCTTACAATTTTTCACATTTAGAGTGGGTGACCACCCCTTATAATAATATTTAAAAATATATACAATATGAAAACAATGGTATACATGTATAAATGAATTTATTTTTTAATCATACCTAAGACTTAATATTTATATTATAAATGCATCCATCCTAAGAAATCTCTTAGATTGGGTGGCCACCCACTCTAAATAATATCCATTGCAAGCATCTTAAACACAATCTTACTCATCATATTGAAATTGTGAAAATAAAGGATTACATATATTATTTATTTAATTTGTTCATAGATAAAATATTTGCATTAAAAATGAATCCAACCTATGAAATTTCTTAGAGAGGGTGGTTGCCCATATAAATGTAAACTATTGTGGTCATAATGTAAAATGAAACCATCATGAGAAATATCTTAGACCTAATTAGTATCATTTGACCTATTTGGACTATGCTTACAATTCTTAAATAATGATATTTCATTGTTATTAGATCTAAGATTTACATTCAAAATAAATATAACTTAGGAATGTTTTTAGAGTGGCCAACCACCCACTCTAAATGTGAACTATTATACAGATAGTGAGAACAAGCGCCACTTACATGTATTGTTTAATTTAGTTTTTTTAGAACTAACACCTAAGTTTTATATTCAAAATGGTCACATCCTTAAAAATATCTTAGACATGATAAGTGTCAATCAACTTATTCTCACTATGACTGCAATGGTTCACATACAATAAAATATCATTTCAAATGAATTAAAAAGAACAAAATGAAAATAATAATTTAAAGTTACTTATATTATTATAACATGTTTATTTTAAATATGTTTTTAAATACATAATGTAATCAACAAAATAAAATATAGATAAATAATTGTTAAACACAATGAAATGGAATGTGAAATTAGAAAATATCAAGATATTTCAAAAGTTAGGCAAATGTGGATAGTGTTTTAAAAAAATATTAAGATTTTGTATATTAGGTTTATTAGGTCAAAAAACATATAGATAAATATATATATATATATATATATATATATATATATATTAATTTTTATTAATGGTTAAAATGAGTTTTTTTAAAAATAGGGACTCTACCCTTTACAAAATAAACTCCAAACATGGTCTTCAAAACCAGATATAAAAAAAACATTTCCAAAAAAGAAACCAATAAAAAATGACACTACAATAACAATAGATAAGCAAAAAATTTCACATTAGTTGAACAAAACAAAGATGTATTAAGACCCTTCAAAAAAATTCCTTTGTGATTTGAGGGTCATGTTAAGATATTCTAATTTGTTTTTCCTTTACCTTTCTTTATGTTTCTCATTAATGTCCAAACTCCTCCTTCCCCTAAATTTGATACAACAAGGATGGATTCTCCAAGAGTATACATTGATTTGTAATTTAATAGATACTCCCTTGATAAATGATCTTGTTTAGAACTCAGGGAATAAATTTTTTCATCTAATTCTTCCTTCTACAAGTCTACATTCATTTGGTATAGAAACTTAATCTTTTCATCCATTGAAATACCAATGAAACCTGGAAATAATTCTTCATATTTACTTTCTACTTTTATTATAATTCCCTCAAGCTCATAATCAAAATAAAAAATTGTGATATGTTCAGGAAGTGAATCCTTTCACCAAGATGTCCCTTTCTTTAATCTAGATGTTTGACAAGAACATACCAAATTCCCTATAGTAAAACATTTTCTACATCTAAATGGTACTCCTTCATAGTCAAGAACTTGAGACCAGATCTAGTTCTAAACCTTCAAATCAATGGACTCAAGGAGCTCAAACACATCCATACAAACTAGGATTCAATCATAGGTGGTGTGGAGATAATATAAATTAGTTCCATCCACTTCCAAGAATTCTCTCAAAGCTGTGCCTATAGCTAATAATGTGGATTTAGACTAAAACTGAATGGGCAAGTAAGGAAGATGCTCTCAAATTAGCCTATAAAAAACATATATTAGTTATTAGCTTTGTAGTAATTCATTTAAAAAAAATAAGTTTGTTAACAATTTCAAGAAATACAAGTATTATTTAAAAAAAAATAGATCTTTAGTTGCAAAAATTAAAAATAATCAAATTTTAAAGACATTCATATATTGAAAACAAAAAAGTTATAAATTTTAGGTAAATAGTGAAAATATGAGGTAATAAAATATCAATCCCTAAGAAAACATTAAAGAGATTCCTTTGTAGAAAATAAAAAACTAAGAAATTTTAGGCAAAAGGAGAAAATATTAAGCCAAAAATCTTCATCAATAAGCAAATGTTAAAGAGATTCATCTATAGAAAACAAAAGAATTGAAAATTTTAGGAAAAATGAGAAAATATGAAGCAATCAACAATTCATAAATGTATCCTTCTACAAAATAAATATATTCTATGAAGTGAACACTTTTAATAACATGAAAAAACAACTATTGAAAATATAGAAAAATAATAAAAGAAGGAAATAACTATAGAGTGAATTTTATTTTAGATGGAATGAAATATTTAAGCAAAATTAGAACACATTGATTTAAATATAATTAAAATAGATAAATAAAATATTGAAAATATGTTTGTATGCATCTTTTGCTACATAATGCATTTGAAACTATTTTTGTTGGAAAAGAATCAGATTTCTATATAATAACATTATACATTATTTATAAATGTTATTTTAACCCCATATTGCATCCATTTTTACACCTAATATTGAAACTTATTCATCACTTAAAATGAGTGCCATGATATGTTGTTCTCCATTATGAGTGACTTATACCTTTTCTCTTCATTGAAAATATTGATATTGATTCATGTGTGTAAAAAAAGTTGTGCTTTTGCATCATTTTTTAGCTAGATGATAAAATAAAATGCGGATTGAATGTTGTTTTATTATTCATTTCCTATTTGGTTTTGGATAAACAAAAGGTAAACCCCAACATATTTAATTGGAAATTTTTTTATAATATGTTATTTCATAAAGTTTTTCCACTCAATTCTTGACATGGTAGTTATAGAATTTAAAAATGTCACATTTCAATTGGTCGCTCAATTGAAATTTTTGGTATTTTAAAATTTTGAAATAACTACATTAATGATTTTCCTATAGCTTTAAAATTTGTTACCTGCCAAATTTGAAGATGGTGTCTTCTAAATTTTAAAATAACATGATTTTATTATTCATGATGTTAAAATTTAATTTGTATTTAAAACATGAATTTAAAAAAAAAATAGTATGTTGCATGAAATAAGTATTGATATTATATTTGAATTTATTGATGTCTTGTAAAGTATTCTTGCATAAAGATATTAAAAATATTTATTGATGTGATATTAATTATTAATTATCAAAAAATATAAAAATACATATTCATAATTAAATTATCTTATTAAAAACTTCTATTATAATTAAAATTTTAATATAATTACATGAACAATACAATTTAATAGTGTTTGTGTGGTGATCCAATTGATTTGGAGTAAATGGAGATGGGGTTTAATGATAATGTTTGTGAATATTGGGAAAATGTAGAGGAAATGGAGATAGTGTTTGATAAACCTTGGGGAGTTAATGTGGAGATGAATCTAAAGTCTTTGGTTGATGAAAAATTACATGATGTGGTGGAAGGCCTGAAGAATCTTAAGGAAAGTTGTGTACTAAAAGGCTTTGAAGAATTGAGGAATGATGCCTATATAAATAATGATAAGAATAAATATTTTGAGGATATTATGGCTTCATTTAAAAATAATAATAAATTTATAGAAATGGAAGATGAGATATGTTTTCATAAGGCTTTCTTTCATTCATTTATGATGGAAATGTTAGACTGAAATAAAATATCAACAATTTTAATAAAACTAATGGAATTTATTGTATAAGGAATTAATTTTTGGAGGAAATAGAAGAATTTAATGATAAAATGAATAGAATCGATCTTGAGAATGAGTTGCTTAAGGAGAACATCAGGACAATCATTGAGTTTAACACATCTTCAATGTAGAACTACCTTTAGAATATGGAAGGGCTTCAGATGGTGTGGAAGAGGAAGACTAATATGTTTGAACATGGTAAAGTGGACAAGAATAAAAAAAGAATCAGTGAAGAGAATAATGATCCTCAAATCCTTCAGATGATGGATATAATGCTTAATATTATGAAGAACAATTGGGCTAATATGATGAAAGGTTGGAAGAACCTCATTTGTTAGGTGTTTTTAGTATGTTTTATTTCTATTGTTTGACTATTTTAATACTATTGACAGTGTTTTTATAATGGTGTCTCTATGTTCAATCTCTATATTGTAAATTTGGATATTAGTCCAAGCCTATTTTTTCTTTGTATTAGGGAGGGTCCTTGTTGAAAACCCATTTTTACCATAATTAAAAAAAAGTTTAGTATAATTTGAATTATAATATAAAGTATAAGATATTATTTAAATACTATATTTTAATGTTTTTTATAATATTGATTATAAACTATTACTAAAATATAAATATTTATTTCAATATCAAATATATAATATTGATCATAAACTATTAGTACAAACCTCCCTATTTTCAATACTTCATGCTTCTTTTCAATATTTTATGTAAATTATTTTTACTACTATATTTTCAAATAAGTAAAAGTTGTTACAAAATTGTATTATAATATTTTATTAATATATTCAAATTTAATTTATATTAAAATAATCTTAATTTTTTTATTTCAATATTAAATATAAATTATTATAGTTTTAAATTCATTTGTCATTAGACATAACATTTAAGCATTATATTCCAAATTATTATTATAAATTGTAATTGTAATCTTTTATTACAATATTAAATATAAAATCCATAAAAATATTAAGTAAAAGTTGTCAAAAAATTATATTTTAAATGTTTCTTAATATATTAAAATCGATTTGACATTAAAATAAGCTTAAATTATAGATGTTTATTACAATATTAAATATAAATTATTGTAGTTTTGAATTTAGTTATTGTTATACCTAACACTTAATATCAATATTCAACATGAATTGATCCAAAGAAATCTCCTATGTCTAACAAGCATCAATAGATCTATTCTATCTATGCCTACAATTTTTTGCTTCTTGAATTTCATTGTTCATAGTGTTAATCTTCACATACTAAATGAAAAAACATGTGAATGTTTTTAGAGTGTTTGGTCACCCACTATTAATGTAAAATATTGTAGTTATAGTGAAAACAAGTTTCACTTACATGTATTTTTTAATTTAATTATTATTATACCTTACATCTAAACTTTATATTCAAACTAGATCCATGTTTACAAATGTATTAGACCAACAAGTGGAAAATATATGTGTCAGTATTCCATAATGGTTATCCAATGAAATACTAAATATGGATTAGTGAAAATAATTCTAATTAATATTTTACATGTTTTCTCATATTATAATACTTGTATCTCTAAATGATTTTAGGATCATTCATCAAGACATAAAAGTGAATATTAGGGCCCCAAAAAATCCCTTGACATTTAGGGATGGATCAAGTTGTGTTAATATAAAATTACAAACTAATAATTAGCATACAAATAAAAGGATGTATAAATGGAAAACATATGCACACAAAAATTATAAATAAATTTAAATTTTAATTGTATTTCACACTTTAATATCTAAGTAATATATTCTAAATACTTTAAGGCCACATATGTGACATTCAAAAAAATAATTTAGAACTATTACAGAAATAGTGCAAATAGGTGTCAATTGTGGTGGATGATGATTTTCACTTCATTAGGAAAGGATTGGTAAGCAACACCTATATAAATTCATTAGGGTGAAATAAATATGATTTATAGTGACATTCCTTCTGATTCTTGTGTCAAAGTTCATAATAAGTCATAGCTAATAGGGTAAAAGTAAAGGATAAAAGTGGTTTTTATTAGTTAATCATTAATATGTGAGCACAAGGGTAATGGACAAGTTTGAAATCATAATATAGGAAATACAATATCACATATATGAGTACAAGAGGAATGGACAAGTTTGAAATATTAAAATATTAAATATATTGTAACCCTTATTAATATGAATACAATAAAATATGGCCATGATTCTGAGCACCAGAGGAATGGAAAACTTTTGGAATCCTAAAATAGGAAATATAGTGTCACAATTATTATGATGAATAAAACAACATATGGCCATAGACAAAGAAGAAGAAGAAGGAAATAACATATGGCCAAAGATAAGTAGTTAAACAGTGTTGAAAAAATGTAATGTGGTGAAGTAAATAAAAGTTAAATGAAATAATAAAATGTTAAATATGCAAAAAAGATTCATAAATAAACTTAATATTGAAGGCACCATTGACAATCAGAGTATATTTAATATATACTCACAAAATAAATTATTTATATATCCATGTTATAGGTGTTCCAAAAAATGTATCCCATGAATAAAATATATTATAAATCTATCTTATATTAAAATCTCTTTGTCATAATATATTACACTTTGGGAGCTAAAGAAGTTGCCTATATGTTTTAAAGATAGATGCATATTATTATGGTCTACCATTGGAATTAGCTTTATATTTATTTAATATTTATCCATTTGAGAAATCTATAGCTTTAAAATTTATTCATTCCTTAGAGACTAAAATTACTCACTTGCCTCACAAATATCCTAATCATATTGTGTTCTTTTATTACTTGATTTATATTCTTCAGGTTATTTGTCAAGATGTATTCAAAATGTTGATAGGAAGGTGTCTATCCTTTGCATATGATATTCCATGTATACTATCATACTTCTTGTTATCCAATTTTTAACCCCCAGGTCAAAATAGGATCCCTATAGTCAAAAACATGAACCTTAGGTGATTTAGGAGATCATATTTGAGTTAAAAATACCTTATTAGCATTTATTAAGGTAAATATAAAAATATTAAGGTAAGGTCATATTTTGGTCACATAGTGGTTTAGGCATGTCATGAAGAGATAAGTCATGGTAAAAATGTTTCATAGGTTATTATGATTTGATTAGTTTCATTTATGTCTTCAACATATTTTCACAACATTTCATGAATTTTGTAAATTTTTAAGACCACTTGCTAACTCTAAGGTGTTGAATATGCATAAAAAGTGGAATTTTTTAACATTTATATGTGAAAAAGTTATTTAAATTAAAAATCCATGCCACACCCATTTAAAATATCTTTGAGTATTTACTCCACTTACACACCTATCAACTTATTAGATAAATTTTGATTCTTGGATTTTAATACTAGTTTGAGGAGTTAAGAGAAGTTGTATGGACTTTTGGAAGCTACTTGTAGGTGAAGAAGTTGAATAGGTGTCCTTTAATATATTAAAACTCATAATAAATATTTTAATGAAGTTTTAAATCCAAAATTTGTATAACATTAATCCTCTTCTCCATCGCTTTAATCACAAACTAGTGAAGGCCATCTTCAAGTAGATGGTATAGGCCATACAGGTAGGGTTGGGGGATAATATTTTATTCAAATTTTGGGACCCATATGGGATTAATTTCTTTATTTTTTATTTTTTATGGATTGGTTCTCTTATATTTATGAACAATCGCTAAGAGCCTAGACTACTTTTTGAAGGCTCAAAACCCCACACACTAAATTTGACATGACTCCAGTGAAAACTTTGAAATCATGAATACTTGATATCAGTTGGATTGTTTTATAATATGTATTTATATTCCTAACATACCTTGATTTATCATGGTGGAATATTTGGATATTATTTTTGCATGAAAAGTATCTTTTGAGAGCAGTTTAAAGTAATTAGTTATGTTTTCTATGTTTCCAAGTTTTTTAGGTGGTAAAATAAATTTTAGTGATTCTTAATAGTCACCTAATATCTATAAAATCCATTAATAGTCTTATTTATCACTTAATTATTTTATGTAAGTCTAAAATTGGTTCCATCTCCATTCACCATCTTGGACTGTGTTCTGTGTGTTTTTACATATAGGGTGTTTTAAGTGGTTTGGAACGTGTTTAAAATAAGTATAAAGTTTTATTTTATATATTAATATGTGTTGGTGTAATGATATAAATAATATTTAATTGAATATTCATGGCTTGCATGTTTTCCAAGTGCTTCTACATAGGTTGCAAACCATTTTATACAGGCTTGTATGTTTACCATCCAAGAGAACTAATATTGTCAACATTCAAAGTTGAATGTATCAATTATGAAATAACATTGTGATTTTTCCATGAAAATTTAAGTTTAATAAGATGTATCTCCATGCATATGAGTCAATAAGTTAACAAACTAAGCTAACAATACCTAAAAAGAGCCACATACAAAACTGACTTTATAGACATAAAAAAAATGATATAAAGGTGTTTTGAGATGATAATGGATTTGGTAATGAATTATTAAAGAATAAATAATGATAAACAATCATTTTTATGAGTTCTATTTTGAAGTGAGAAAATAAAAATTTCAAGATTACACACTCATAATTCCTAGACAGTCACCTATTAGATTCTGTGAGTGAAATGTGTTTGTATGAAAAGTGAGAACAAGAATTTGAATGTCTTTAAGGGTTAACTGAGATAGAAATTAAATGATAAAATACCTTTGAAAATTTTTGGAAATTTTAAGATGGTAGAGTAGTTTTTCAAAGTTCATCTTAAAACCATTTCATATACAATCATACTTAGAACTTCTAAATGTTCACTACAACCTATCAATTGTAAGGTTTTATTAGACATTGATGTTGATAGAGAAAGGAGATTCAAATATGATAATGTTTTAATAAATCATGACAAAATATATATAAATTTTTAGAGTGATTAAGGTTATTTTTGGTTTGAAGGAACTTTTAAAAACTTAGTTAATGCTCAGAACAACACCTATAATCAACTAAGAGTGAATGGTGTCTTGAGATAGAGTTTGTGATAAAAAAAACTAAGTTATAAGGAATTTTAAGTAATTATAAAATCATAAATGTCTTGATAAATAAGTTATAATTATTAAATGTTAAAAAATACTCCTAAGACACAAATTAGAAGACCATTCTCATATTCACATATACAGGCAGTTACAGACATGCAAGTGTATTTGGAGAGATAAACTTGGAAACAAGAAGAAATATTTGTATGATTATTTTAAGGATTTAATAAAAATGGATTAAGTTTTCACATTTATTTGAAGCCAATAGAATCCTAGACAAGGGAACAAAGTAAAGGACCTATCATAGGCTTGGAAGTCCATACACAGTCATGCTTAATTGCCTCTAGAGGAAGTTGCTTGTTTTAAGGTCTAAGACATCTACAACAAGATTGAGAGATATTAAAATATTTGAATTTTATGGGTATTTTATGCCTTGTCTCATCATATTTAAAACTCAATCAACAAGAAATGGAAACATAGTCAACATCCCATGTTCAGTCCTAATAACCCTTGTATATATAGACCAAATGTAGTCTTGGAGGTAGAGCCAATTAGAGCTTGGATAGATCATTAAGGCCTTGATAATATGTTAATAGAAATAAAAAAATATAATTAGGTCATTAGCCCTAACAAAAAGAGAAAAATTTGAAATAGGTAGCTTAGGGTATAATTGGTAGACCAACAAAATAACCCTAGGCATAGGTTAATAAGAGTAAAGAGAGACTTGATGAAGGAAGATGGTTGGAAATAAAATTTAAATTTTTTTATGGTGATGTTATAGACCTTTTTAGGTCATTGGAGACCAAAATCAATCCAGGAGAACCACCTATAGACCTAAAACTTGTTTAACCCTCATAAAATGCATACTACAAAATAAAAATGCTAGATTGCTTTGATTGGTATAGATAAGATAATATGAATGGTACCTTGCAATCTTAAGGGAAGTTATAAACACTAATTTACTTTAATTTTGTGAAATTTGTTAGAGGATGCATATGCCTATCTTTATGAACTATCGTTAAGAAGTCAAACTAATTTTAGGTTGTTTAATAGAGCTAAAACAAGCCGATGAGAGGATAATTCAATTTTATACCTCCATATGGATGAGATGGACTTATAAATGAAAAATAACATATTAAAAATTCCATTGAGAATCATACCATATACTTGAGCGTACAAATTACTATATGGATTACCATAAATGCATTATTTTGTGTGTGTTTTTAGTATTTTGAAGAGACTTTGGAGAGATGGAAACTTAAAAATAATTTTAAGAGGAACCTTGAGACTTATTTCATCTCCTAAAAAAAAAAAAAAAATCTTAGTAACCCCTGGAAGTGACTAAACCAACACTAGTTTACAAAGTAGTCTAACCAGATTTGTTAAGGGCTTATTTTTGGCCATTTTATGGTTTGGATATAATAACAATGTTACACAAGCCAAAAATTTATAGGGAGGATTTTATTGGAAATGGTAAATTGAATCACACACTTCTCAGAGGTTTCACACTTGTATGAGGAATTTAGACCAAAAATTCACTTTCTAGGCCTAAAGGCCTAATTGGTAGACGAGATGGTCAGAAAAAGTAGAATTACACTTGAATTCAGATCTTCAAATTTGGTATGAAATTATAACACCATATAGGGCCCTATAATATGACCTTATTTTTCAATATCATCTGTACAACTCCCAAATAAGGATATTTATAAAAAAGGTAATAAGAAATGAGGCCTAATTAAAGCTTTTAGTAGAGAGTAATTTATTGGGGATAGTTTTAGATCTAAGAATGGATTTTTTAGGTCTTATTTGAGTCTAATAGTACATCAATGAAGTTTTTATGAGGTAGAGTAACTGAAACTAGGTTTTGACACTTGTGTGCAAAATTGACATTAAGAGATGAAGAGCCTTGTAAACACCTTGCAAGAGAAAGAGGTGATGTGTAAAGGAGAACCTATTGGGATTAATTGAGAGGTGTAAAGAGTAGAGAAAACATGTAGGATAAACTGATATAACCACCAATAATGCCCCTTTTCCTTCAACATGTCAATAATAAGGAAGGTTTTCAAGAGCTAGTCAAGGTGTCAAATAAGCTTCTCAACTCCCATGCCACATGGAAAGATAGATCAACTAAAGAGGAGAAACACATGGCATATTGGGCATATTAAATTTGTTCCCTAGTTCTGTTCTTGTTGTAAATTACATTAAACATGTCTATATTCTCTCTCTTACACACTTTTTCTCTTCTCTCATAATTGTGTTATATATTGAGCCACTTTGGCTTAGAAATGTATCCTCTACCTAGGTATGGTGAATCCCTACTCATTTTTCCTCCATATGATGAATAAAATAGTTTATTTTTACCTCATTATATGACTACATGTAGTGATAAATCTCTAAATGGTTGACCTTATCAAGTGTAGTTGTACATCACCTTATTTATGTCTTATTTTTCTTACCTCATGTGATTGTTTATCTATTGTAGGTTGTACTTGGTGTCATCATGTGTCTCTTATGGGTTTTGAATTGAAATTATTCTTACCTCTTAGACTTATAGTGACTTAACCTTATACAAATCACTCATGTAATAGGTTCATTCTAGGATGCGTGTATGTTCATGTTGTCTTGTAGGACTTAGTGTATTGTGTAATGTGTGGTAGTGGTCAACAAAGTTTGGTGCATCACCACTTTAATTAGGTTTATTTTAGTTCTTTATTCAATTTTATAATAAAGTATGTAGTTTTCTAGCCTAATTGATTCATCAAAGGAATCTATCCCTTAAATCTTTAGGTTTACCCCTATAATAGACAACCCATAAGTGTAGGGGTAATCCTATGTTTAACCAAATTCAGGGAGGTTTGAACAACCTTCTCCTAGGGTGAAAATTTTGATTATAATAGTTTTAGTATGCCTAGTGAGACATAATTTAGAAAAGAGTAGAAGAATTTTTTGGTATTTTATTCTATTGATCATCTTTTGGGAAACATTCAAGCAAACACTAGTGGTGACTCTAAATGCAATCAACTAGTTATAAGTAGCATAGGTACTTATTGTAAAAGAATTTTCTAAAAATATTATGGTTAATTTGACTAATGAAGTTTGTATGGATGGATATAATGAGAGTTACTACTATACACCTCCCTATAAACCTTGTCATAACCCATAATATGCTCCTCAATAGCCCTATCAAGGTTTTTATTATCCCTATGAGCCATGGCATCCCTATGGACAACCTGTTCCTTCTCCATATGACCATGATGTTTTTGAGCAGCCCTATGAATAAGCCTATATATAAGGATATCAATAAGAAGCTATGATTAATACTCTTTAAGAATAAGTCCAAGATCTTAAAATTAAGCTTCTTAGAGGTATTCTTCCTCAAGATATACATATCCTTCATCAAGAAAGCAAGATTTCATCATCTTAGAGGCCTTATTGGACTATGATTACTTTTTATACCATGCCAAATCTTTTGGAATAATTTGAACCTATGTAAGTATCTACCTCCCCTTTATAATAACCCTGTTATATTCCATATTAGTTTTCTTGTGCCCCTTGTCCTCATGAAACCATTCACTACCCTTAAGAAGAGTCTCTAAGAGAGTGAAACCAATCTTCAAAAGAGCATATTAGCTTCAAAGCTCCATATTATAACCAAGTAGTGAATTCTTAGCGAAAAAAATACAAAAAGAGTGAGGACCAAGAAGTCTATGTCAATAAATAAACCCATGTCTTTATTCAATACTCATTAACCTCTCCCCAATAACATATAGCTTATCCATCTTGAAGGTCTATCCAAGAATATTTTCAACATAAAAAAGAGGCCTTAGTTAAGAAGGTAGAAGTTAAAGTTGTAGCTGTTGAAGATCCTCAAGAAAGATATGAGGAAGATGAGGTGATTTTTGAATAAAATAAAATTTCTATAGCCCAATTGAACTTGCTTTCCTTTCAATAATTTCTTCAAGAATATCCCATTTCTAAATCCCCAAATTGCAAAAAAATTCTCTCAATTCCCAAGACCATTCATGATCCATCCACCACACCTCATACTCCCTCTCTAACCCATGTAAATTTTCACCACCATCCCACCTTATACCTTCTTTAAGGAGAACCCATCTTATGGGAGATAAGCATTTAAGATCAAGCTAAATTTGCAATTAATCAAGGAGTTGACTCAAGTGTCTATGATGAATATTTCAATATAGGGACTTCCTTTGGTGAAGACAAGCACAAGTAAACCTTATTTAGTGAAGAAAGAGAAGATATATATCATGTTTTAGTTGTTCATAAGGAGCTTGATCATGACATAAGGGAGGAGGTGCTTGAGAAAGATACTGCATCACCTAAGTTGGTTGATATTCACGAGAAGGATCAATAAGTTGAATCTAAAAATACAATATAAGATGAAGTTTCTAATACTTCCATGGAACAATATGACTTATGGAAAATATTTAATGAGATATGTGGATATTTTTAGGTCTTTAAAAATCCTACACTTCTTCCTATTCAAATTGAAGACAATTATGAATATGGACCTGAGTATGCAAAGATATTTGAAGACATTGACAAGCTTGTAGCTGGTAATAAGTTTGATCTCATTCAAAACACCATGAAGGTCAAAGAAACATGCTTTGATGAAGAATCATTGAGTTAATTTTCATATAAATAATAACATGAGAAGGATATTGAAGTACAATAAGAATTCACCTTCATAGATGACATGTTTGCAGTGTCATTACTTCATTTGAGATCATGCCAAAGAGATTGGAAAGCATGAAAGAGTTGAAGACATCAAAACCAAAGCTCAAAAGGAAAATTGCTTCTTGAAATCCTTCATCTCATAGATAAAAATATGGTGTAAGTTTCCCTTTTGATTTGGGAGTAAAAAATTTGATATAGGTTAGTTGTATATAGTCCAGTTTGCTTATGTTCCCTAAGTGCTTAGTTAACACATGTGTGTGTATTCCTTTATTTGATTTTGTGTTTGTGTTCCTTTTGTGTGTTGTTGAGGTAATCATGTTGTCTTGTTGGTCAAGTGTCAAGGTATGATCTTGTTGTCTCAGAGTGTAATTGAGTCCATATCCCAATGGAAGGACAAGACTACTAGTCTAGTTAGCATAAGAGGCATGTTACCCATATGAGTCACCAATTTGTTATATAATTTTAACCCCCAAGTCATAAAAGGATACATACATTAAAAAAATTAAATTTAGATGATTTATGAGGTCCTAATTGATTTTAAAATACCTTATTAGAATTCATTAAGGTAAATTTGGAAATATTAAGGTAAGGTCATATTTTGGTAACACAGTGGTTTAGGCATGTCATGAGGAGATAGGTCATGGTAAAAATGTTTAATTTTTTATTATGGGTTGATAAATTTAATTTTATTTCCTAAAAATCTTTTCATAAAATTTCATAAAGTTTTGTAAATTTTGAAGACTATTTGCTAATTCTAAGGTGTTGAATATGCATAAAAAGTGGATTTTTGGCTTACATTTGTATGTGAAAAAGTTACCTTATTGAAAAATAATAAAAACACAAATTTAAAATAAAATTTAATCAGATAATAAACTACCACACCTATCAAATTGTTAGATAAAGTCAAATTCTTGGATTTTAATACTAATTTGAGGAGTTAAAAGAAATTGTACATAATTATGGAAGCTAATTGAAGGTGAAAAGTTTGAATATGTTTCCATTAATATCCTAAAGGTAATAAAAAATAATTTTAAATAATATTAATATCCAAAATTTTGAAAAAAAAATACTCCTCTTCTCTATCGCTCCATTCACAAGCTAGTGAAGGCCAACTTCAAGAAAATAGTACAGGCCATATAGGTAGAGTTTGGGGATAATATTTTGGAAATATTTTTGGAAACATATGGTCTTAATTTTTTTTTAAATTTTTTTTTATATTTTTTCTCCTATATTTGTGAACAATCGCTAAGAGCCCAGACTACTTTTTAAAAGCTCAAAACCCCATAAGCTAAATTTGACATAACTCTAGTGCAAAATATGAATTAATGGATACTTTATATCAGTTATATTGTGTTAATAGATGTATTTATATGCCTAAAATACATTCATTTATCATGGTGGCATGTTTGGATAGTGTTTGGCATGAAAATTCTCTCTTGAGAGCAATTTGAAGTGACTGGTCATGTTTTCTATGTTTTTTTAGTTTTCCAAGTGGTCAAATAAATTTGATTTATTATTCATGGTCCCTCAATCTCTCCAAAATCCATTCATTATCTTCTTGATCACTGAAGTATTACATATATGTTTCAAAATAGTTTCATCCCCATTCACCATCTTCAACTATCTTATGTGTGTTTCTGCATATAAGGTATTTTGAGTGATTTAGAACATGTTAAGACTAAGTATAGAGTTATATTTTATATTTTAATATATGTTGTTTTAATGATATCAATAATTTTTAAACTTCTAGTCATGGCTTGCATATTTTCCAAGTTTTCAATATTGGTTGTATACCATCTTCTACAGGCGTTTAGGTCTGTCATCCAAGAGAATAAATGTTGAAAAAATTCAAATTTTAATGTATCAAGTATGAAATCAAATTTTTATGTGTCCATTAAAATTTAAGTGTACCAATAAGGATCTCTATGCATACAAGTCAAGAAGTTGATAAATTGTGCTAACAATGCCTAAAAAGAACCACCTATAGAACTAACTGTGTAGATAGGAGCATGGGTTTAAAAGGTTATTTGAGATGATAATGTATTTGGGAATGCATAAGGAAAGACTCAATAATGATAAATAATCACTATTATGAGTGTATACATCTAATTCCTAACACCATTATGTTGAAATTATCAATCTTACTTGAAATGCACTCAAATGCATAATTTGGGCCAAAATCACTAAAACACACTAAATCGTTCAATATTATCATATAAAAACTCCAATTTAGGATAATTTATCCCTAAATGGGTCATTTAATTTCAAGTAATTATTATCTTTTCTCAAATCATTTTGATTCAAAATGACAAAAAAATAATTTATCCCTCAAAACCACTGAATTCTTCTAATTTAGAAGCACATGACACATGTATGTATTATTTTGTGTCGACAATGTCCTAAATTGGATATTTTTCCATATGCAAATAACATCATCTTATAATTATAATCTATTCAAATTATTACATAGTAATATGATAATTTGACTAGTTTGATTAATAGTGTGCAAACAATTTCTAAAGAATTGCATAAAATTTGATTAATCTCACTTAGGAAAATTAATTCAAATCAAGTTCTTAAGTGGAAAATACACATAAGTTATTGAATATATTTTTAATTTAAATTAATTCTTAATATCTGCATCATCAGGTGACATCATTTTTTGGGTGGAATCCATAAGATATAAATTTAACAAATATCAAGTTTAAGGCCTCCCATGCCTCTTTAATGCCTCTTCCTTAAAAATATTTAAGAGGGTATTTATGGATTAATTCTACAAAATTGAATTAATCCATGGCCATACATCTTGATTTCCAGATGGATGGTCATGGTTGATTCTGATCAAATTCAAAAAATTATAAATAAGAGGGCAAGGGCCACCATTTTTAACCTTCATTTATGTAAAATTAGTATAAATAATTCTCTCCATAATATTTATTAATGTAGTGTTATAATTCTTAATTTTTAATAGGATAGCTTCAAGATAGCATAACATTGATTTAAATATCATGAGCCTAGTTTCGTTAGTGATCTTGAGATGATGGAAGAGATTTGCATTGCATCATTGACAAATACTTGAAGACTAAATCAAGGGGAAAATCATATTTTGAGCCACATTTGAGTGATGGGATGCTCTTGGGAAGGTGTTTTGTATATCCTTTCATTTAATATCTCTTAATTGTTATTTACAAAACCCCATCGAAAGAGTTGTCTTAACTAGTTATGTTTTTATGCATTTTATTTATTTTTCATGACTAATGTTTGATCTAACTTGATTTGGATTCCATCCCTAAAATGAGTGTCATGGTGAAGTGAGAAAAGCAAAAATTCAAGATTACACATTCAGAATTCCTAGATAGTCACCTATTAGATTCTATGAGTGGATTGTGTTTGAATAAACAGTGAGCACAAGAATTTGAAGATGTCTTGAAGGGATAAATAAGATTAAAAGGAAATGAGAAAAGACATTTTAATTTTTTTTTAAAATTATAATATGTTATTTTAGGTTTGAAGAGGTCATCTTAAGACCATTTCATAAACAATCATACTCAAAACTTCCAAATGGTCACTTATAGCCTATTAGTTGTGAGGTTGTCTTGGACATTGAGGTTGATTGAGCAAGAAGATTTAGAGATGATAATGTTTTAAGACATCATGAAAAAAGAGATACAACCTTTGAGAGCGAGTAAGGTTATTTTTAGTTTCAAGGAACCTTTCAAAACTTAGTCAAATGCTCAAAATAACACCTACAGTCAGCTGAGAGTGAACGGTCCCTTGAGAAAGTGTTTTTGATGAAACACTATGTTATAAGGAATTTTAAGGAATTATCAAATCGTAAATGTCTTGATCAATTATTTATAAATATTTAACCTTAAATAAGACTCTTAAGATACCAATTGGTAGACCATTCTCATATGCACATATACAGGCAGTCACAGACAGGTAAGTCTATTTGGAGAGATAAACTTAGAAACATGTAAGTCTATGAGTATTTCAAGTATTTAAGAAAATTGGATTAAAGTTTCCCAAATATTTGAATCCACTAGAATCATAGATAGGGGAATAGAGTAAAGGACCTAGCATAGGGTTGGAAGTCCATACAAAGTCATGCCTAATTACCTCTAGAGGAATTTGCTTATTTTATGGCCTGAGAGATCTAAAAAATATTGAGAGAGATTAGAATGTTTGAAGGATATGGGATGTTGATGCATTTTATAATCATAGTTCAAACTCAATCAATAATAAATGGAAACATAGCCAACATCCCTTGCATACACAAGCCAATGATAGTCTTAGAAGTAGAGCCAATTGGAACTTGGATAGATAATTAAGGACCTAATGAGATGTTAAGAGACATATAAAAACATCCCATTAAGTCATAGACCCTATCAAAAAGATAAAAAGGTGAAATAGGCAGCTTAGGGTATAATTAGCAAACCAACACAAGAACTCCAGGCATAAGTTAATAAGAGCATAGAAAGAATTGATGAAGGAGGATGGTTTGAAAACCATTTGAAAGTGTTGAGAGGTATATTCAAAATATTTTTAGTTTATTGGAGACCAAAACAAATCCAAGAGAACCACCTATAGCCATAAAATACACTCAGCCCTCACAAAATGCTCACTGCTAGCCCAATAGGCTAGATTTATTTTCTTGGTATGGATTAGAGAAGATTGAAAGGACCTTATGATACTATGGTAAGTTATCCACCCTAATTTACTTCAAGTTTGTGGAATTGGTTAGAGGATTCAATATGAACATGCACACATCCTATAAAATAGGTTTATTATAGGATGTGTGCATGTTCATATTGTCTTGTGTGTCTTAGTGTATTGTGCAATGTATGGTAGTGGTCAACAAAGTTTGGTGAATCACCACTATAGTTAGGTTTATTTCATTTATTTCTTTCCTTTTCCAAGAAATCAAGTAGTGTGTGAGCCTAAGTGATTCATCAAAGGTAACTATCCATTTAATTGATATGTTTACCCCTATTATAAACAACCCATAAGTCTAGGAGTAATCCCATGTTTAAAATTTGGAGAGGTCAGAACAACCTTATCTTAGGGTGATTTTGGTTATAAAATTTATAGCATGCTTGGTGGGACATAAGGTCAAAAAGAGTGGAATAAATTTTGGTGTGTTCTTCTACATATCAGATTTTAGGAAGCATTCAAGTAAACACCAATGGTGAATCCAAATGCAATTAACTAGTTATAATTAGCCTAGGTATTTATTGTAAAATAGTTTTCTAAAAATATTATATTTAATTTGACTAATGAAGTTGGTATGTCTGGATATAATGAGAGTTCTTAATATACATCTCACTATCAAACTTTTCATGACCCATACTATGTTCCTCAAAATCCCTATCAAAGTTTTTATTATCCCTATGAGCCATGGTAGACCTATGGCCAGCCTATTCCTTGTCCATATGACCATGATGTTGTTGAGAAACCTTATAAATAATTCTATGAATAAGGATATCAAGAAGAATAATATGTCATTTATACTCTTGAATAAGAATTCCAAATTCTTTAAGATGTAGCTTATTAGAGGTAGTATTCCTTAAGTTATACATATCCCTCCTCAAGAAAGCAAGATCTCATCATCTTGGAAGCATTCTTGGACTGTGATTCCTAATTATGACATTCTAAATCTTGTGTAATAATTTGAACCTATGTAATTCTATCTCTCCCCTCTCCAAGAACCCTCTTATATTTCATATCATTTTTTTTATGCCCCTTATCCTCATGAAACCATTCACTACCCTAAAGGGGAGCCTCCAAGAGAGCCAACCCAATATTTAAAAGAGATGAATAGCTTCAAATTTCCAACTTAGAACCAAGTAGTGAAATCTTGGGGAAAGAAATATGAAGAGAGTGATGAACAATAAGTTGATTCCAATAAGGAAAACTTTGTGTTTGTTTAGGCCTCATTACCCTCTCCCTAAGAACTTATAATTTATCTATCTTGGAAGTCTATACAAAAAGATTTTTAATGTAAAAAAGAGGCCTTAGTTGAGAATGTGGAAGATAAATTTCCATCAATTGAAGATACACAATAATTCTATGAGTAAGATGAGGTGATTGTTGAATAAAATGAAATGTATACATCCTAATTAAACTTTCAATCCCTTCAAGAATTTTTTTAAGAATCTCCCATTTCCAAATACCCAAATTATAGGAGTTTTCTCTCTATTACCAATCCCATTAATTATCCATCCACAATACCTCATACTCCCTATCCAATAGATGAACTTATTCACCACCCTCTCACCTCATCCATTCTTGAAGGATAACCCATCCTATGGAAGACAAGAAAAAAATATCAAGCTAATTATATAAATGATCAATAAGATGACTCAAGTGTCTATGGTGAAGGTTTCACTATAGGGACTCTTTTTTATGAAGAAAAGCATAATTAAAACTTATTTGGTGAAGAAAGAGAAGATATAGCTCATGTTCCATTTGTTCATAAGGATCTTGATCAAGACATAAAAGAGGAGGTGGTTGAGAAAGACATAACATTGGCTGAGATGGTTGATATTCATGAGAGTGATCAAGAAATTGAATATTAAAATACAATAGAAGCTAGAGCTACTTATACTTCCATGGAAAAATATAACCTATGGAAAATATTAAATGATATATTTTTATAGTTTTATGTCTTTCAAAATATTACACTTCCTACTATTCAAATTGAAGATAATGATCAAGATGGTGTTAAGTATGCAAAGCTTTTTTAAGATCTTGACAAGCTTTTAACTGGTAAATTTTTTTGATCTCATTAAAAACAACATGAAGGTCAAAGAAACATGATTTTATTGATAATTATATAGTCAATTTTCAACTAAAGAATACCATGAGAGGGTTGTTTATGTGTAATAAGAGTTCACCTTCATAGGTGACATGTTTTTAGCTATCATTACTTCACTTGAGATCATGCCAAAGAGATCGAAAAGCATGAAGGAGTTAAAGAAAACAAAATTAAAGATAAAATGCAACTTGATTCATGTAATCATCCATCTCATAAATCAAAATATGTTACAAGTTTCCCTTTTGATCTAGGAGGAGAAAATTATATTCAGGTTAGTTTATATATAGTCTAATTTTCTTATGTTCTTGTTGTGTTTCGTAAGTTCTTAGTTATCATATGTTGTGTCTTCCTTTATTTGATTTTGTGTGTTGTTGAGGTAATAAAGTTTTATTTTTGGTCAAGTTTCAAGGTATGATCTTGTTGTCTCAGAGTGAAATGACTCCCTATCTTAATGGAAGGACAAGGTTACTAGTCTAATCAACATAGCAAGCATGCTACCCCTATGAGTCACTAATTTGTTATCAAATTTTGACCCCCTAGGTCAAAATAGGATCTATATAGTCAAAAATTTGAACCTTAGGTTATTCAAGAGGTCCTAGTTAAATTTTAAACACCTTATTGGCATTTATTAAGGTAGATTTGGAAATATTAAGGTAAAGTCATATTTTGGTCACATAGTGATTTAGGCATGTCATGAGGATATAGGTCTTGGTAAAAAAATTTCGTAGGTTATTATGGGTTTGTTAATTTCATTTTATGTCCAAAAAATCTTTTCACAACATTTCATGATGTTTTGTAAAGTGTGAAGACCATTTTGTAACTCTAAGTTGTTGAATATGCATAAAAAGTAATTTTTTACCTAAAATTTATATGTGAAAAAGTTAATTAAATGAAAAATATTTACCACACAAATTATGAATATATTGGATCAGTTACTTAACTACCACACCTATCAACTTATTAAATAATGTCAATTTTTTGGATTTTATTGCTAGTTTGAGGAGTTAAGTATAGATTTGTGGGAGCTAATTACAGGTGAAAAAGTTGCATAGGTGTCATTTAATATATTACATGTCCTAAAAAATCTTGGAAGGAAGTTTAAGATCTAAATTTGTATAAAGTTATTCCTCTTCTCTATTGTTCCATTTACAAGCTAGTGAAGGCCAACTTCAAGTAGATGGTACATGTCATATAGGTAGAGTTGAGGGATAAGATTTTCAAAAAAAATTGGGACACATATGGGATTAAAATTTTTGGAATTGGTCATTATATCGGTACTCTTATATTTATTAGAAATAACTAAGATCCCATACTAATTTTGAAGGGTGAAAACCCCATAGGCTAAATTTGGCATAACTCTAGTGTAAACTATGAATTCATGACTACTTTAAATAAGTTTGAGTGTGATACTATATGTTATTATATGAATAAAATACCATAATTTATCATGGTGGAACATTTTTATAGTCTTTTGGCATGAAAAGCTGCTCCTAAGAGTAGTTTGAAGTAACTGGTCATCTTTTCTATGTTTATGAGTTTTTTAGGTGGTAAAATAGATTTGATTGATTATTCATGGTCACCCACTCTCTCAAAAATCCATTCATGGTCTTACTTATGACCTGAATATTCTATAAAATTCTCAAATTCATTTCATCTCCATTCACCATCTTGTACTGTGTTATATGTGTTTCTACATATATGTTATTTTGACTGATTTGGAACATATTTTCAATAATTATGGAGTTTTATTTTATATTTATAGATTTCATGGTGTAATTAGATCAATAATATTTAAAATTCCACTTTCATGGCTTGAATATTTTATAAGTGCTTCTACATAGGTTACATAACATCTTCTACAGTCCTATAGGTATATGATCTAAGAAAACCAATATTGTCAGCAATAAAATTTGAATGTATCAAATATGAAATCAAATTATCATTTTTATATTAAAATTTAACTAAATATATAAGTATCTCCATGAATATGAGTTAATAAGTTGACAAATTAAGCTAAAAATTCCTAAAAAGAGCCACCTATAGAACTGACTATGTAGACAAGAACATATGATTTAAAGGTTTTTTGAGATGATAATGGATTTGGTAATACATAATAAAAGACTCCATAATGATAAATAATCACTATTATTAGTTCCATGGTGAAGTGAGAAAAGAAAAAAATCAAGATTACACACTCAAAATTCCTAGATAGTCACCTAATAGATTCTGTGAGTGGACTGTGTTTGTATGAAAAGAGAGAACAAGAATTTGAGGATGTCTTGAAAGGATAAATAAGATTGAAAGGAAATGAGAAAATACCTTTGAAAAGATTTGGAAATTGTAAGATGGTAGGTTAGATTTGAATAATTCATCTTAAGACAATTTCATACACATTCATACTTAGAACTTTCAAATGGTAACCTACAACCTATCAGTTGTGAGGTTATCCTAGACAATTAGGTTGAAAGAGCAAGGAGATTCAGATATGAGAATGTTTTAAAATATAGAAACAAAAGAGATATAATATTTGAGAGTGAATAAGGTTATTTTTGGTTTAAATTAACTTTTCAAAACTCATTCAAATGCTCAAACCAACACCTACAATTATCCAAGAGTGAAGGGTATCTTGAGATAGAGTTTGTGATGAAACACTGGGTTCTAAGGAATTTTAAAGAAGTATCAAACCACAAATGGTTTTTTCAATAATTAATAAGGATTTTATGTTAAACAAGACTCCTAAGACACTAATTGGTAGACCATTCTCATATGCAAATATACAAGTAGTCACAGATCTATAGGTCTATTTGGAGAGATAGACTTGGAAAAAAGAGGCAATAGTTGTATGAGTATTTTAAGGATTTTTAATAAAATGTCTTAAGGTTTACCAATTTTTTAAGCCACTAGAAGCCTAGATATGGGAATAGAGTAAAAGACCTAGCACATGTCTAGAAGTCCATGGACAATCATGCCTAATTACCTCAAGAGGAATTTGCTTCTTTTGAGGCTTGAGATATTTACATAAATATTAAGAGAGAATAGAATTTTTTAAGGTGATGGGGAGGTGATGAATTTTCTCATCAGTATTCAAAATCAATCAAGAAGAAATGGAAATATAATCAACATCCCCTATTTAGTCCTAACAACCCTTGCATGCATAGGCTAAAGGAAGTCTTGTAGGTAGAGACAATTGGATCTTGTATAAATCATTTATTCCCTAATGAGATGTTAAAAAACATATTAAAACATCCCATGAGGTCAGATACCCTAGCAAAAAGAGAAAAAGATGAAATAGGTAGCTTAGGGTGTAATTGGTATACTAACACAAGAAACCTAGGCATATGTTAGTAAGACTACAAAGAGAATTTATAGGGATGTTATAGAACTTTTTAGGTCATTATATACCAAAACCAATCCAAGAAAACTACCTATAGACCTAAAACTTGCTCAGCCCTCACAAAATGTTCATTGCCATCCTGAAAAGATAGTTTACTTTACTTGGTATGCATCAGATAATATTCATGGGACATTGTGATCTTATGGGAAGTTATCCACCCTAGTGTACTTAAATTTTATGGAATTTTTTGGAGGATTCATATGTCTAACTTTTTGAACTATCGATAAGAAATCAAACCACTTTTAGGCTGCCTAAGAGAGTTTAAATAACCTAATGAGAGATGAATGTAATTCTATGCCTCCATATGGATGATATGGAATTCCAAATAACCCATAACATATTAAAAATTCCCATGAGAGACATCACATATAATTTAGTTGTATGGACTAATGTACAAATTATTGTGAATGCAATGTTTTGTGTGTGTTTCTAGTGATTTTGAGGAATTTTGGAGAGATGGACACTTAAAAATAATTGTAATAGGTCCCATAATACTTATTTAGTCTCCTAAAATAAAAAAAAGAGAAATCTTAGGAATCCATATAAGTGACTAAATCAACTCCATTTTGCAAGACAATCCAAATAGGCTTATGAAGGGCTTGTTTTTTACCATTTCATGGTTTGGCTATAAGGACAATTTTACAAAAACCCAAACATGACATGTATTTTGGTATTGGCATGGGTAATTTTAATCACATACTTATCATATGTTTCAAATGTACATGAGGATTTTAGATCCAAAATTCACTTTCTAGGCCTAGAGGCCTAATTAGGTCTAATTGGTAGAAGAAATAGGTAGAAAAAGTAGACTTACACTTGGATTTAGCTCATGAAATTTGGTATGGAATTTTAAGGCCATATAGGGTCCTATAATATTTCCTTATTTTTTCAATATCATCCTCAACAATCCCACACAAGGAGATTTACAAAAAAAGGACTATAAGGAATAAGGCCTAATTAAAGCTTTTGGTAGAGAGTGATTTATTGGGGCTAGTTTGAGACATAAAAATGGATTATTTTAGGTCTAATATGAGTCCAATAGTACATATATGAAATTTTTATGATCTATAGTAATGAAAAAAAAAATTACACTTGTGTGCAAAATTGGCCAAAGGAGATTAAGAGCCTTCTAGACACCTTACAAAAGAAAGAGGTGATGTGTCAAAGAGAACCTATTGAGGTTAGATAAGGTTTATCAAGATTAGATAAAAAATGTAGGGGAAACTGATTTGACCACCAATAATTCCACTTGTCCTTCAACATGTCAAGAAGAAGCAAGGTTTTTAAGAGATAGTTTAGGTGTCAAACAAGGTTTTCAACTCCCATGCCACTTAGAGAGCTGTAGCATTTAAAGAGGGGGAAAACATGGTGTCTTAGACCTATTAAAGTTTTTATCTAACTCCTCTTATTATTTTAACTTAAATTACACTTGTCTACCTTCTCTCTCTTACACACTTCTCTTCTCTCATGATTGTGTTATATATTGATCCACTTTGGCTTAAAAATGTATCCTCCACCAAGGTATAGAAAAGCCTTGCTCATTTTTCCTACCTCTGATCAATAAAATAAATTTTGTTTACCTCACTTTATGAATACATATAGTGATAAATCTCTAAATGGTTAATCTTATCAAGTGTAGATGTACATCACATTGTTTGTGTCCTATTTATCTTGCCTCATGTGGTCATTTCTCTATTATAGGTTGTACTTGTTTTCATCAGGGGTATCTTGTGTGTTTTTAAGTCAAATTATTATCACATCTTATCCTTAAAATGACTTACCATTCTACAAAAAGGTCATGTAATAGGTTCATTCTAGGATGTGTTTATGTTCATGTTATCTTATAGGTCGTAGTGTATTGTGCAATGTGTGGTAGTGGTCAACAATGTTTGGTGCATTACCACTATAGTCAACTTTATTATATTTATTTATTCCATTTTAAAATAAATAAATTAGTTTGTTAGCATAAGTGATTCATTAAATGGATATATCCCTTCAATCTAGAGGTTTATCCCTATTAAAGATAACCCAGAAGTCTAGGGGAAATCCCATGTTTAACCAAAATTAGGGAGGTCCAAACAACCTTTTACTAGGGTGCAAATTTTGGTTATAAAACTTCTCTTGAGTTAATTTTTATTTTATTTATTTTTAGGTGTATCTTGTTCATCCCTATTCTTTTAAGAATACTTAAGAGTAGGAGATATAATAAATGAAGTGATAATATGTTTGAATTTTGAAATAACATCAGTATCAATTGTGTCTAACTCGTTATTTTATTTTATTACTTTATTTATATTTTTTGGGTCAATTGTCAATAAATATCAAATACTTTGATAGGTAGGGGCCTAGCCTTTGCATATTTTGTTCTATATATACCCATCACACTTCTCTTGAGGTAGATTCCATTTTTTTGAGCCATAGGTGGATCTCACTCATCCATTATTTTTCTAATATTCCTTAATAGAAGGATATGTACTAGTTTGATTGGAAATAATAATTTTGAATTCTATATTAAAAAGTGTAAATTGAATAAGTTAACAATTTAATGTGAAGAATACTCTCATAAAAGTGCAATTTAAGAAGTCGGGTACTCAAGGTGAAGAATTCACATATCCCACTTAACCACCTAGGAAGGACCTATGGAAATGATCACAAGGATGAAAAAGTAAAACAAAATCCAAATGGGAAGAAGGGACCATGTGATCAACCACACTTAGTAAGTCATTTTTTGATGGGTTAGGCCTATAAAGGTCAAAGGGTAAGAAAAAACAATTTCCTATAACCCAAATTAGAAGATGTTAATGGGTTATAAGGAATGGTGGTTTTCCAAAGGGGAAGAAGAGACCACATGATTAACCACACTTAGAAAGACATCGATTTATGGGTTAATAAAACTCAATCTCCTCAAATCAAACTTGTAAAATACTAATGGTTTATGTGTAGTTATTTTTCATGTAGCATAACAAGTGGATATGAAATTGATAGACACTACAAATGTTTTTAGAGTATAATACAACATTAAAATGTTGTGCTACTTTGAATATAATAAATGGGCTATGATTTTTTTCTTTATATTGGTATTAAATAAGATGATGGGTAAAAAAGAGGGTTTAATAATGCATAATTCATAGACAATAAATTCTTAAGATTGAAATAATGAATCTAGATTGGAAATGTGATAATTTTTTAAACCTAACTAAATTAGTCTGATTACATATGTTTTAAGACAAACTCACAAAAGATTTATTAATCCATACCTACATAATCCTGCATTCAAATTGGATTTTAAAAATATTTTGTTTCATTTTTTTATAGTTTTCATTAGATTCTCTTGATTACATTTTAAGCTAACATGTTGAAGAGATGTATGAAGATGATAATATAGAAGATGGATATGGAAATTTTGAGTGATTTAGCTAAACATTAATATATTATATGACTAATAAATTTTGGAGAAATCATCATTTGTGTCCACAAAATATGGGGATTTTGAGTCATTCATCTAAACATAAATATATTATGTGATTGGTTAAATTCTAGATAAATCATCATCTATGTCCACATGTCTTAAGATCTTGCATTAACACAAATATGCCATTTTCACTCAAATGAACCTAAAACTCTTTTATGTATAGATGACACAATCCCTCATCTATGTATTTTTAATCTTTTGGGAAGCCTTTTTATCTATGCATGTCATTGATTTTCATTGGACATTATTGGGCTACTTTTAAATATATTGAGTAATGTCATATCATAAAATTTTAAAATTTTATTTACTTTTTAAATCAAAGACATTAAGAACTTTTTTCTAATTTTATAAAACCATTAAGGGTGTCTTTACTCATATCATCATAACCTCATGGCCACACACATAAATAACATTGGATAACATGATAAATAATAAAAATAATATTATTTTATGAATAAAATAAAATATACACAATTATATATAAATTATTTTCAATCAAATTGATGATTCATTTATTATATGTATGATAATTTATCCGTGCTAAACATTTCATAGATATCTGTGATAATTTCACAATGCTAAAAGATGCATTGAAATTTGTGAAATAATATTTGTTGTAATTTATCCTTATTTTACCTAAATTCATATTTATTACATTTTACTTCCACTAATGTAATTATGAAAAATGATATTTATTTTAATTAATCCTTATTTTTTCTACATTGATATTTATGGTATTCTATTTCTACTTATATTGCATCAAAATAAAATATTAATTACTTATATACTTTGCAATAAAAATTTTATTTGATTCAACAAATAAAATTCAAGAATGTAATTTTTTAACATTGAATTCCAATAACATTAAAGTTATAATATGAAAAATATGATAGCTTATACCATAAAACACCTACATTGGATTATAACAATAAGAATATAGAGTTTTGATCTTTATTACTGTAAAATCTAGTAAATATAGATTTAGGTTTTAATATATACAATAATATGTCCTGAACTGATGGATAAGAGATCATATGTGTGGATTATATGTACTTCCTACCTTAATACTTAACACAAATAACTATAAAGAATTAAAGTGTGAATTAATATTCAATGAAGGAAGGTGAAGTTTCAATTGAACCATTATAACCATTTCAGAACCAATGAGTTTGGTGACATCATCAACCATCATTATAGAAAAATTGTGTAATATAATAATGAAACTGTAAGAATTATGTGGTAAAATTCAAGAAGATTTATATCTTTTCAATTGGCATGTAGGTGCCTTCATCAATATATAATCTATTAATATAAGTGTGAATCTAGTTGACCAATTATGATAAATTATGATTAATCTAGTGACGTAAATACTCCTATATCATTTTACCATCCTTGAAGATATATTTTATCATTGCATTTAGTTAGGGTAAAATGTGTGGAACAAATTAAAAACATGCACTTTTGTAAAACATTTTCCTGGTAAGGCACTTGATCTACTTTGATGATCTAGAAGAGAGGGATATATTTTTGGCATGTTCTTTTCACTTTGGAAATAAAAAGTTCATCCAATTATGTTGGTTCTTTGAAATATAGATAGATATTTAACTATTAGAGACTATATTTCACATATAAAGTGTCTAATATAGGTGGAATGTAATGACACAAATGTTTTACATTGAATCATAGATGTAACCTAAGTCAAAAAAGTAAGATTGATCTCAAAAGTGTTATATCCTACTTGTTTGGTGATGATGTAGGGCATGTTGAAAATTAAATAAAGTTTGTTATAAGGTCATATCCATTTTTAATTATAAAATTTTATCTAGAGCTGATCACTAACATAAAAGGTGTGAGTTGGCATATACTTATTAGGGTGTTGTTTATCCTTAACATTAACTTGTTACATATTGGTATGCACTTGTTTTGAAATGATCTAAATGTGATTAATAAAATACATAGTTTTTCAAATTAATTTTGAGGTAAATGACTTATTTATATTTATTAAGGGACATGATAATCTATGTGAATGGTGTACAAAGTTTGAAAACAAAAATATATTGGAAAAAGGTTGTGTGTAGTAGATCCGTGAAAAGTTATATTATAGTTCTATTGAATGAAAAGTGGGATTGCATCCTAATTATGTTTTCTCTTTTAATTTTAAATTCTAATAAGGTTCACTATCATCATGTTTACTATTTATATATATCCATTAGTCTACAAATGGAATGTTGTAGAACTGTTTAGCTTTGTATTTAGCATACATAACGTGTTTTCAATAAATTACTTGTAAACATTGTATCTGTATTAGAAAAAATAGTTTTTTGGGATTCAAAAGTAGACAAAGTCATGTTAAAATTATATTTGATTTGTTTCTAAAGTTAATAGTTCTCACTTACAAGGTATTATAATTTCCATCTTTTATAATCTATCAATTACTACATAAACATAATCATTATTATGATTCATAGTAGGCTGACCTAAGATGAATTATATCAAAAAATATTCTCATGGTCTTGTTATAATCATTAGAGGTGTGTATAAACATTTATTAGTTTTGAATGGTTTTAAAATTATGCATATGTTGATGAGCTCATGTATTTTGAAATGTCTTCTTATAAGTGTGTCCAAAATAAGAAGTTTTATAACACTCTAAGAAAATTTTCAACTCCAAAATTTCCTATGACCTCACTGAAATAGGTCTCCCATATTATTTTATGTCTATTTACCTCATGTATAATATACATGTGTCCAAGGTGATATAAGACT
>JARHVA010008136.1:422500-445000 GCA_037957365.1 Torreya grandis | reverse complement strand
CCAAAATCATTATCAAATATTCAAGCCATCTCTAGATGCATACATGTAATAAATGAGAACTATCACACTAATCACATTAGGTAGAAATTATTGGGATTAATTACCTATTTATATTACTCTAGATACATATGAAACATCCAATCATCATGGGGTTGATTATATTCATCTCATTCCATTACATTCCCTAATTTCTTTTAACAACTTTTTAGCTATCGCAAACCTTAGTGGGGTTTCAACCTTTAAGAGTTAATTTACATGTCATTTTTTTATAGTAAAAGATTAAAATTCCATATATAATCAGATTTAAAGTATGCATAGGTGATTATCCCATAATTTTTAATTTTTCTAATGAAATTCAATATCAACCCATATAGGTCAGTAATAATGGTCGATCTTGAATGTTTCCAGTTATATGATAGTTACTATTTCAATTACATGTAGATAATCATATTTGTGTTAATAATTTTAACCATCATTTAATCATACACATTAAATTTAATAATCACTAATCAAATAAGTCTTATTATCCTTTTTTTTTCCATAGTTATTTATCTTTCAGTCATTTAAGCTTTGTCCATTTTAGTACTTTACTTTCATTTTGATTGTTAAAAGTCATTTAAAATATTTTATACCCTTAAAATATTTTTATTTTAATTAGACTTAATATCAAAATTAATTTAAAATTATGATAAAACTCTAATATAAGATGTAAATAAGATTATATGTGTTGATATAGATCCCCATTTTTTAAAAAGTCGTAAACATAGGTATATAAAATGATGGATGCAAGGCATGAAAAAAAACATTTTTAGTACACATTATGTAATATATCCACATATGAAATCACATGAATTGGTTTAATATATTTTTGATAAAATTATGAAATTTTCATCCTCATTTCATCAAGTTTTTTTTGTACTATTGAATAAATAAATACACCACTAGATATATGGTTATCATTAATATTAACATTAGTATGTCCAAGATCAAGAGAATTAATATATGAGTTCTTTGAAGTTACAATGGTATTTATATTTTTAGGAGGAACTATATAGGTATCAATAATAATATCATCAATCAAAGGTGGTGTTGTGTTAGGTGGATTATTTTTATGAGGAATCACTAGCCTCATCACCTAATGTAGAAGGGGTTGAACCTTTACATCAAGGTTTATCATGTGTAATTTTATTTTTTCTAAGATATCTTTATTTATATTTAAATTATTGTAATAAATTTTCCACACATCCACTATTTTATCACATTTATTTTTTTAAATCTTTAAAGTGTTTCCATGATATGTATATTAACATCTTCAGGGTGGTTAGAGTCCTTATAGGTTTCATTGTCACAATCATAATTTATAGTAATGGGCACCTATAAAAAATTGGTTGGGTATTTTAATCCATAACTACCATAGAATGAGTATCATCATAATTAATATCCATGACTAATAAATATAATACAAAAATCTAAAAATCATATTTAGGATGAAATGACCAAACCCTAAGAGGATGAGGGTTTATAAAACCATAAATTGAATGCAATATAATGTTAGGGTTCACCATTTGTGCTAAACCTAATTCCAATTTTATAAAAAAAAATAATAAATGATTATAATTAATATATCTATGAAAATATAGATATAAGATTTACCTAATTAGATAATAATAGCAATAAGACAAAGTGACAAAGGAACCAAGCTATAAAAATTACAAAGGATAATAAATGATCACACCTTGTTTTTGTAATATAAAATCTAAGAATGTGGATCTAGATTATGACTATGTAAGATAAATATGTACTAATTATAAACTCTTATATGTCCTTTTGATCCTATTGAACAAAATTGGGATCTATTTGTAATTCTTCTAGTCATATTCACATTAGATAGATTCACATCACTAAGTCTATCTCTGTTATTCCAAGTCTATCCTATGTAGAGCTGTGAAACATGATTTTCAATCACTATTTTACCTTTTTTATTATGATATTGATATACCTTCAATTCCCTTATTTTATAGGAAGAATGTGTTGAATGTTTTATTCCTTATCTTTGACTTAGTTTGGTACTCAAAATAAATAATGGGTTATCGATTCAAGAAACTACAAAAGTGACATTGTAAAATATGCATGCCAAATGTTGGAATAATACCTTCAAATATCTATTATTGAGCATATATTGAACATATATATAAAGGATTATGAATATCCTCTTCCCTAGAAGTGATGATGAAACTACATGTAACCTTATACCTTGATTTAATACAAGAGGGTGATGAGAGACCAAGATTAAAAAAAACTAAATTGTATGTGTTTACAATAGAAATCAATAAATCTCAAGTTGAAGTAGGAGGAATAATATAATTCTATTTTTTACTATACTCTATGTATTGATCTTTGATAATCATATTTTCTAATGTTTTTCTATGATCTCCTTGATTTCCTAAATGGTTTAGGATTACTTATATATAATGTATTCTAAGACAATTTTAGTGTGTTATATTACATTTTAAATGATAATAAGAAAATTTATAGGTAAAATATTAATGGTAACATGAAAAGGGATCCACCAAGGAAAATGTGACACACTTTAATAGGGGACATGTCTTCCCAAGGTGGACTTGTGCAGGGCACAATTTTGACTTGGAATGAAGAAAGGCTTGTATCTAAATGTGTGACATGATAATAAAAAAATATTTAGTAAAATGATGATAAGGGATATATCCTAGTAAGTGTTAAATTTAATATTAAGTTTCAATGGCTCAATGGAAATTAATGTGGTTTTATAGAATTCCTAAAAAATTCAAATATACACAAGAGTACCAAATATGACAAATTGGTGATAAGATAGTATATACAAAAAATTAAGATATATCTAAAACTTATCATAATTATTAAATATAATGTTAGATAAAGTAATCAAATAATTATTTTTCAATACATTTTATATCATGAGCATGACCAAATTGGATCAACTAAAACTAACTATAAGAGAACTTATCACACAAAACTAAAGGAGAGGGCTCCAAAGCCTATATTATTTTAATATGCAATAACCATAACTAGGTTTGAATACATGAAATAAAACTAATCTAGTGTTATCAAAGTATATAACACAAATGGGGAATGGTTAAAATAAATAAAAATAATAAAAGGAGTATGGTAGGAAAATGAGGGCATAGATCATCTAAGGTTGAATATGGAAAGCAAATAAAACCCTATAACTATAATAGGTTTAAGTATAGAGGTAGTCTAACAAATTACTTAAATATTCAAACCTATTAGATTGTGCATTATCTATCTATGAAATGAAATTAAACAAGTTAGAGATACTCACCTTTGAGAAAACTTGTCAAGTCTCAATTCTCCCCTTTGGCCAATGGTTAGTTGAAATATTGTTATGGATTTGCAAGGACCTCATAATATAAATAATATCTAAGATAAAATACTTTTACTTATATTTACTACTTAGCACAGGACAAATTATCCTCCATCTAAGGCAAAACCTTAAACAATGGCTTATTTAAATGTAGAACTAGAAAATTTTGTGAGTTGTAATGATGTAAAAATGAATATTCTTCTATATTGGATTGAAGTGAAGGTTGTATTTATATTAATGTATAAGTCTTAATCCTTCCAAAAATTTAGTTGACAAGGTCTTTGATCATGACTTTATTTTGGATAGAGTTATCATTAGGCTTCATACTAAGTTGTCCAAGTTGAATTAGTTCTATAATGTGTGGAAAAACTCTTGAAATAGGGTCATCTAGGCTATTTTAGTAGGAAAATTTCATGACAGGGTCAACCAAACTATTTTTTTTATGAAAAGTGGCCAACTTAGCTATGAGTTATTGAGATCAGATATTTATTAGGGGATCAAGGCATGAAAGGTGTTGAAACATGAAATGTGTGTGTGTGTGTGTGTGTGTGTGTGTGTGTGTGTGTGTGTGTGTGTGTGTGTGTGTGTGTGTGTGTGTGTGTGTGTGTGTGTGTGTGTGTGTGTGTGTGTGTGTGTGTGTGTGTGCATGTGTGCGCGCGTGCGTGCACGCGCGTGTGTGCATGCATTTTTTTTTTTTTTGTGTGTATAATAAACATTTAGGTATAATTTTTTAATTAGGTATGGACAGATAGATTATTATACTTTAATTTATATTTTATAAATATTTTAAGTATGTTTGATACTAGTTTCAAACCTTTAGGATCTATAATGTAAATTATAAGTTTTGGAAGGTCCTACTAGGATTTAGACTTAACCATATTTTAGTATTCTAGGATCTCATGGAGACATCATAGGAGGTGAATGGATGGACATTATAAGGAATATAGACAAATAATAGGAATTATATGATTCAAAAATAATATTGTGAAGCACCAATGGTCTACCCACCCCTTTCCCAATGTACCCTTTAAGGTGTGCACTCAGATAAATTAAAACTTGATAGGTTCCTACAAGAGAGAAAGTGTGAGTAAATGATAAATTTTTAAAATATTATGTGTATACATATGCCCCACTTAAAACTCATCACATGTCACAGTAGTATAACATGGGATGGTGTTTTGGGAAAGAACACAGAAACATAACCATTGAGAAAACTTTAATGAAGTATAGAAATAAATGTTGAAAGTAAATGAAAATAATTAAAAGTGCCATATACATACCTTGACTTACCTTTATACTAAATTACTACATGAAAATGTCATAGTCTCAATCATGGAGGGTGCATTACCTACATTTGAGAAACCCTAGGTATTGATTGCTAAAAATATAAGTAATTCTTACATATGTAAGATGGTCAAAGTAGTAATGGGTAACTCTCAAAAATAATTAAATTACTTACACATTTTTAAATTTGGGATAGTATAGGCTAGGTTAGAACAAAAATATCAATCATGTAATGATAAAATGATGACAAATGAATGTTAAACATACTAAATAATGTGAAAAAGCATGTAAATAATTATAAGTGAAATATCAATGTGATCAAATAAATATATGTAAGTAAATGAATGTAACCTCATGTAAGTTAAGCAAATATAATGAAATAGAAATAAAATATAAATTATTAAAAATGAAAATATAAGACAAGCATGTCAAAAAAAATCATGAAGAAAGAATAATTGACTAAAAATGAAATGTAATTAAAGATATAATAGAAGCATGCCAAGTGAAGCATGATAAAAGTATAAATGACTGGAAATGAAATGTAAGTCAAGATATAAAACAAACATGTCAATTCATACATAAATAAAATCATGTAAGAATTAAAATTTTCTATTTAATATAAGTGAAGTCTAAAAAAAACAAACAAGAACATGATGGAGAAATGAAAATCAAAATCTCTAAATAATGATGACTTAAACTTAGTGTTTGTTCTAAGATATGATGTAAGAAATCATAACCACCTAATTACATAACTACAAATACGAAAATAATATGGTGTGATGATAAAATATGAATGGATGTTTGTGAGGAAAACCTAGTCCTATCTGATTATTACAATACAACTCACAAACTATAAAATACAACTCATAAACTGGCCCAAATATTCATAATAAGGAAAATGTGATCAAGGATTTGATTAGATAAAATCAATACCCATCAAGGGAAAAAATAAATAATGTGATGTAGATAAATAATGTGACATACCACATAGGTGATGTGAACATCCTTGCAGGAATGAGACACACTAGGCAAGTGAAAAAGGTTAGAAACTATCAACATCAATGACTTAGGACACTCTAACTAGTGAACACAAATATTGGGATAAAAAATAAATTACATATATCATTCTATGAAATATATATGCATTAAAATTTAAATGTACCTACCTTCCCAAAACATGTCCCTCGATCCTCAAGACCCCTTACAAAGTCATCAGTCTATTGTCAAGATTAGGTACTTATGTGAGAAAGTAGGTGTCATTATAAGTATATCATATAGTTAGACCTCATAACCCACTCTCATATCCTGATGTAATCAAATAGACCTTGGATCTATATTTATGCTAATTTTAAACTTTGACCTTAAAATATAATAGGTAATGTTCTAAAGAAGAATCATGTCTTTTGGTATGATCTGAATTTTAAGATATTTTTTAAATTTTGATAATTGCCTTTTATTTTTTTATGATTTGGATTTTAACTCTTTTATATTTTTTTATTGATCCTCCATATGAATTTATATAACCAATCATAAGTGAAATAGGTGATGGACACAAGAGAGGATACACTAGGTCACTAGAGAAAATTACTTAAAGACCATGGTGTCTAAAGATTCCTAGACTTGCCCACAAGTAAGTGTGAAATCTCAACACTGGCCTATGTGTGCCTCAAATGAAATAAAATAAATTAAATATGGGTATCATATGAAATCCATCCATGTAATAAGTGATACAATGATTAATATTCTCATAGTTGATCATAAGGAAAGAAAAGAATACTCCAAAAGGGATAGGGCTATGCTAGTCATGTCACTAAGGAAGTCATACTAACCTACAAGGGATCTATAAAATGCACCAATAAAAGTAGTAATCATCCCTAAATAGGTGGAAATCATAAACTACTATCTAATAAAAAAGATATACTAAATAAAATAATGACATAAATGTGATAAAATGAAAATCAATGAAAACCCTGAAGGTTCTACCTAGGAACCACAAAGGAAACAAATGTTTAATGGCATGTGATATAAAACCAAAGACCCAAAAATGAAACAATGGTGTAAGTAAAGTGAAATAAAACCAAATAATCCAAAGGAAATAATGGTGTAATTACAATAAAACTAAATGAAATAAATTACAAAAAAACCATGAGAAAAATAATGAGAAAAAACTATGTTAAGTATATCAAATATGAGCATGTGAAATACAATCCTATATGTCTTGAAATGTTTCTTGAAGTTTATTTGTTTTGTTATTGGTAATGTATAATAATATTGGGCATTGTAGTATGCCCCAATGATTGATATAATGTAGGTAAGGGAATTATAAGATGCCCTAGAGTCTAAAGTGATATTTAGATGGACATTGAAATATGCCCCAACATGTGATGTGGAATGAGGTGAAATTGAAAAAATAAAATGAACTGCACTAGGCTAGTGAGTGTAATTAGATATAGGTAAATGTGTTGATATATTGGATTTTCAGGATATTAAAATTTACATAGGACGTGTAGGATAAATATGAAGATGTGTATAATCCAAAGGAACACCATTTATGATGTGTTTTGGTGTAAGAATTTGAACTATGTGCTCCTTGGGTTTATGCAACCTAAGAGTTTGAGGTTTGATGATTACAAAAATCCATTTTAATTTGTTCACATTAACAATTATTTCCTTATTTATTTATTAATAAGGATTACATGTGGTATGGATAATATTCATGGATGAGGGGGAAGTATGGGGTAACTATTGTTGATCATTATGTAGGTGATGTTGATGTGATTGTGATTATTTAGATTGGGCTTGTGAGGATTGAATATAATCTTGATAACATTGTTTTGTAAAAGTATTAATATTTAATTATGGAATAAAAAATAAGGTAAGGAGGAAATCATGAATATCATGAAAAGTCTCATGAGAATGACCTATTGTAGCATGCCACCAATAAAACTTATCAGGATTGTACCATTTTGGAGGAGGTTTGGAAGGATCAAACCTAAGGTGTTTAGAGGGTGGAAATTTCTTATTAAATTCTTCTATACTCAAGGAAGGGAAGTTTGGGTAAAATTAGTTTGTGTGTTAAAATTTGAGGTTGGGGAGGCTTAGATGAATAAACATTATGAGAAAATGATTGGAAAGATTCCTTAGTGATTTCTTGAGGTGATTAAAATTGATTCATGAGAAATTATAAGGCTTCTTCTAAGGTTTTATAGGAAAAAATCTGAACTTTGTATTGAAGAGGATCTTTAAAATTGATAAAAAAATATTTAAAAAAAAACTATCACCACTAATGGTGTGGTCCACTTTGTGACCTAGATACTTCTATAATTTGATGAAAGTGTGAGAAGATTCATTGGAAATTTACTTGGAATTGATGAAATGGCTAAGGTTATTTTTAATAATATCATTGTTTTGAAATTATTTAACTATAACATTAACTAAATCCTCTATTTGTAAGATGGAATATTGAGGTAGTCAATTATACAATTATAAATCCTTTCATGAATTTTTTGACAAGATGTTCTGTAGTAGTAAAACCCTTAGTTTGGACCCATTTCTTATAGATATTCCCAAAATATTTAATAAATATAATAGGGTCCTTTGTTCCATTAGATGTAATAGTTGGAAAAAAAATTCCATTATATATGGATAAAATAAATGGAGCTAAAAGTAAATTTTGAATATGTTGAAGAATTTTGTTATGATTGAAAGGTTGAGGGATGATGTTCCCATTGGAATCTATAAGAGGGGGAGGGAAAAAATTATTATTTTGTTGACTCAAGATGACTTGAGGTGGTTGAATATCCATTTATAACATATGATATTACATTCAAAAAAAATTATTATTGTGAGTGATTTGTATATTATTCATTTGTTGATGTATTTGATCAAGGAGTTGAGTAGTATTAATAGGAGTAGAATTGTTGGGTAGAGGAGGATTCCCAACATTGGTAGTAGGAGGAAGACTAAGGTGAGTATTTTAACCTTTTAAGGTTTAGATTATGTAAATAATATGTTTGATTAAATTGATAAGTAGACTAAATAGGTGAAATAATATGCATAAAATACTCCCACTAATTTGTTATATAATTGAATAGATATAATATTTCTAAAAATAGTAATAAATAATGTAAATAAAGACTTATTTGGAAAACACATGACATGGATAATTTGAGTGTTTTAAACTGAAATGGAAGTAAGTCTGATTGACATCAACTAGATCCTTAAGTCATAACCCCACTTGGATAGTAGAACTACATTTAACTAGTAGGATCATGTGGATTTAGTGTCAAGATATTGGTGTTAATATCCTCTATGTAAGACTATCACAAACTTATAGGTGCACTTGTGTCTATATTTTTGGGGTATGTTCCTAAACTCATGAATTTTATAACTCTGTATTGTGCATAAAATGATTGAATGATGATGTAAACCCTAATCCTCCTTGTATGTAGGGTATGAGCTGAAAAGTTTGTTCATTAGTAGGATAGGTTAGACATCCTTTAACACTTGTTGTGAAGATAGGTGCCTACATACCAATACTCTGAGGAGGGGTCAAGCTTGATGTATTTATTCCCACCCAAGTGATGGTGTAAGTGAAAGTGATACTAGTATGATAGTGAGATTAGGTGGATTGAGTGTGCTTGAGATTGGTAGTATGCAAAAGTAGAGAAAAATAGGGACTGATAACCTTAATTTTGCTCAACTCTTTTCATGTTTGAATAAGTATTTTGCATTTGATTTCCATATAGTGGATAAAGGGATATAATTCATTTATTTATAGTGTAAAATTACTTATGCACATAATAAAATATGTCTAGGCCAATCTTAAAAGGCTTTTAATTTTGAAAATATATTCATTTAGGAGAGTTAGGGTAAAGGACATAGGAATAATTTTAGGGACACTAGAACCATGTGGCTCCAGTGTCATTATTATGGAACTATTATCTAGCTAGAATAACATTAGGAAAGAAGGGCCAAGATAAAGAAATGAGGGTTTGAGACTATGTCTGAGATGAATAAGGATGCATGTGGCCCATATGAAGGCTAAATAAGTGTGATAATAGGATGTAGAATAAGTCTAGGGATAATATAGGGATTTTTTGTCTCAACTAGCACTCTTAGCACTCAAATACCACTTTTAGGTGATTACATTGCCCCCGCCCCTTTATTATAGAAATGTAACAAAGTGAAAAGACTAGTATAAAGGAAAAAGAAGTGTACCTAGACTTACCTAAGAAGTGAGGCCCGTGAAGCTAGATCTAAGTATGTGAAGTTGAGTCTACGTATATGAAGAATGATCTAATGCATATCCAATAAATGAATTTTTCATAGATTAATCCTTACTTAAGAGATATTAAAAGTAAAAGACTATGCTGAGTAAAGAAGTAAACCTAAGTAAAGATATGGGAAAGAGGAAAGGAACAAATAAACCTCATTGCATACATGAACTAATATATGAACCTAGTGACAACCTATGTATGTACATGTGAATAGTGATCAATAAGTGAATAACTTAGACTAAGATAATATATTATTCAATACTCATGTGTGGGTGGCTCAAGAACTTAATCTAGTTTTGGCTCCATCATTGCCCACCCCTACTTGGTGGATCATGACCTATGAATAACTTGGATTAGACTAATAGTGTGTTTAACCCTCTCATGTCAATGGATAAATAACTCAAGTAGGATATGAATCCATCATTTCCCACCCATGTGTAGTAGATACATTTAAAATTGAACTATGAAAATTACTAAAAATGTCTAGTTGTCTATGTCAGATCTGTGGGCACTCAGGAATTCCATCCATTATAAATAGAGTAAGACATGAAATTGGTGATAACCTAGAATATGATGTCAAGTGTATAAAATGTATAGAATGACATGGAATTTTTCATTCTATCTAATCAACTAGTGTGTAACTAAACATATGCAAATAATGTTTCGTGTACATGCCCCCAATGTGGTATTTAGGTATATTGATTCTTAACTGAGTTGTAATAAATGTATCTAAGTATCTAAATTGAATATGGAAATTTTCATGCCATGAATAGTACCCTCAATCTGAGTAATTGATATGAATATGAGTTAAGCTAGTAATAATCTAAGTAAAAATTGAGTATAACTGATAATCTTATAACTAAATCTGTGCAAACCTATACTATACATTCTATACTATTCTAGCCAATTTGAGTTGTTTTAAAACTAAGGCTACTGGATAGTAGTGCCATGTGGTGTTAGTTGTCTTATTTGGGTACTAATGTCTTTTTGGTCTAAATTATGTGTCAATGTACTACTTTCTAAGTCACTATTTTCCCACTGTGTTTACCTATGTCTATATTTTTAAAACTGAGCTTGTGTACTAAAAAACATACGATGAGTGCCATATAGGATCCTAATCTCTACTCAAAACCCCTATTATGAATGTTAGGTTCACCAAATGTTTTATACTTTTAGGGTTTAGCTTATGTAAATCCTATATTTGATTAAAGGGCTGATTAGACTAAATCAAGGAAATAATATGCATAAAAATATTGCCACCGATTTGTTACAAAAGTGATTAGCTTTGACTTTTATAAAAATAGTAATAAATAGTGAAAATAATGACATATAGAAAACAATTGATATAGAAAATCTGAGTTTTGGAAACTAAGATGGAAGTAGATATGATTATCATCAACTAGATCCCTATGTGAGAACGCCTCCTAGATAGTAGCACAACATTTGGACAGTAGCACCATGTGGCTCTAGTGTCTTGATATTGGCACTAATGTCCACTATGTAAGACTATATTGAAATATTGGGTGCATTTATGTCTATAGTTTTGGCATCTATTCATGTGCACAAAAGTTGTTGAAATTTATATTGTGCTTATAATGATTAATCTATGATGCAAACCCTAATCCTCCTTAAATGTAGGGTATAATCTAAAAAGTGTATTCATTAGTAGGATAGGTTAGACATCCTCAAATCCCCACTATAAATATAGTTTCCTACATACCAATACCCTAAGGAGAAATCAATCTAAATGTGTTTCTCCCCTCCTAAGTGTTGGTGCAAGGGAAATTAATGATAGTATGATAGTGGGATCAAGTGCTTGGAGTGTGCTTGAGATTAGAAATATATAAATTTTAAGCTTATGGATGTTGTAGATGTTAGTATGAAGAATTAGGGTAGAATATGGGTTGATAACCTTAATTTTACTCAAAAATTTTCTTGTTTGAATAGGTATTTTGTATCTAATTTCCATCTAGTGGATAAATGGCTAGAATTCATGTATTTATAGTGTTTTATTGTTTATGCAGATAATAAAATATGTATAGGGTAACCTTATGAGGAATTTTATTTTTAAAATATATTCACTTAAGAGAGTTAGTTTAAATTACATAGGCACCATTTTTGGTACACTAGGACGACATGGCTCTAGTGTCTTTATTATGTTGTTATTGTCTAGCTAACAGAACACTAGGCAAAAATAGCCAAGATCAAGAAGTTGGGGTCTAAGACTATGTTTGAGATGTTTAGGGATGCATGTGGCCTACAAAAAGGATTAATAAGTGTGATAATAGGATATAATATAGGTCTAGGGATAAGATAGGGATATGTAGTCTCAAGTAACACTCTCAACACTCCAATACCACTTTTAGGTGATTATAGAAACTTCAAACATATTACATTGTGTTTTATTTGAGGATGAAATATTTAGGTCACATGATGTATTAATTTGTTTGGGATTAGGAATAAATTAAGTAATGAATTCAATAATTTCATCTAAAGTGATAATATTGGTGAGGTTCTAATCTAAATATGTGATTTTTAAGTGTCATTGACTAACTAGAAGCTAAAAAGAAGACATAATTATGAAATTATTAGGTTATTTGCATTAGGGTTACCACCTACCAAACTATAGAAAAAAAATCCAAAAAAATAGGTCAACCACCTACTGAACTAAGTCAACCCCCTATTAAACAATGTTGTCCACTTACTGAACTAGGGAAATAACATGCCAAAATAAATTAGGATAACCGCTTACTATAATAAGTTGGCCACCTACTAAATTGAGTCACCCACTTACTGAATTAGGGGGAAAATAAGACAAAACAAACTACGTTAGACACATACTAAACTAAGTTATCCACCTACTAAACTATGTCATCCACTTACTGAACAAAGGAAAAATAGGCCAAAATAAACTAGTCTAGCCAAGTCGATTTTGTTAATAGTGTGATATATTTTTATCATAAATAAAAAATGCCAATAATTGAATGAAAATATAAAGTACTAATTAATTTTACTAAAAATAGAAATATAAAATTGAGATAAATGACAAACTTGAAGTACTAAGCTAGTTAGAAGGAACCTAAACAAGGTAGACCAAGTCAACTTAATTTATTGAGTATGAAAGATAAAAAAAATGTTGAAAATGGATAGGATTGACTAGCACAACATAGTTAAAATCTGAAAATTTTAGAAATGAACTAGGTTGACCAACATGACCTATTCGAAATCTTAAATTTATAGAAATGAGAAATTTGACCTCTATAACCTAGTTAGAATCTAAAATTTATAGAGATGAATAGGTCTGACCATCACAACCTAGTTGAAAATTTAAACTTGCATAACTGAATAGGTTCAACTAACATGACCTAATTGAATGTTAAAACTTATAAAAAAAAATAGGGTCGACTAGCACAACCTAGTCAAAAGTTAAAAAATTGTTGGTAAATGAATAAGGTCAACTAGCATGACCTTGTTGGATATATATGAAAACCTATAGACAAAGAATAAAAATAGGACAACCAACATGACCTAATTGACTATAGATCCAAAACATAAAAATAGAGAATTATATTAGGTTGAAGAACATGAAATTAAATGAAAAATACATAATTCAAGGGCTAGATTCACATCAGTTTCACCTAAATATTTGTAAAAATTTTTAACATATCTAGAACTTATCCTACTTAGTAAATCCTAGATTGGATAAAGTAATCAACTAAAATAATTTGAAATCATTTTTATATTGGGATTATGACCAAATTTGATCCAATAAACCTAAGGAAGAACTTATCACATAACACTAAAGGATATTATTCTAAATCCTCTAGGAAAATAATATTATGCAATAACCCTAGCTAGGTCTGAATACATGAAATAAAACTAATCTAGTGTTATTAAAACATTTAACACAAATGTGGATGGATAAAATAAAAATAATATGGGATCATGGTATGCAAATGGGGGCCTATATAACCTAAGGTAGAACATGGAAAGAAAATAAAACCCTATAATTATACAAAGTATACATGTAGTCTAAGTAAGGAGTTAAATATTCAAACATATTAACTTTTGTAATATCTATCTATCAAATTAAATACAAAAAGTTAGAGATACTTACCTTTGAGTGAATATTTTGAGTATCAATCTCCCCCGTGGCTAAAGGGGTTATTGACCATTTTGACCAAAATTTAAAATGGACCAACCCCCTACAGTCAAAAACCTATGTAAGGGTCTAATATAATGTCTTAAGGTGCTTCATGGTGAGAAATATGTATTTAGAAACATTGATGAAGTATAAAACCAATTTAATTCTTTTATTCCATGCTTACTACCTAAATTCACATCTACTACATTCATATATGCAAAATTCCACCTACAAGTGGCACCACAGAGAGCTTATAATTCTTAATGGTGGAGATTGGACATGATTAAACTCTTATTGAAGTCATAATGTGTTGTAGAGATCATGGCAGACATATTTGAAGTGCTAGTTTGGTATGTAAGGTTGAAGATTACTTTCAAAGGTGATGACTATGGATTCAGGGATTAAATTTTTAAAACATGGAAAACAAAACACCTAGCCATATTTTTGATATCATACGACAAAATTACCAAGAGATTTGATGCATATTAATGATTATAAATTATATCCTCTAAATAAAGAATATTTATATAATAGTTATAGGGTGGGTGATTAGTGGAAGTTAGTATTTGAAGAGTTCTAATATGCACTTTTGATAGCTGGTTTTAGACAATGATGTCTACATGGTTTGTTATTTCAAGGTGACTCTAGCATCTCAACGTAAAAATATGACATGTCTTAATGTTTGAATTATCTTATAAAGAGTAAATTCATACAAATGAACATAATTATCATAAAAATAGGTTGATATGCAATGTTTTTATCCCCGTCTACACCTATAGGTGTCCTCTCCTTTGAAACTACCCACCTATAACTAAGTGCAAACTCCTACATCATCCATAATAGGGCATTAAGCATGGATATACCAATATTTATTAGTATAATATGACCCCCAAATATCTCAAATTATTTCAAAATAATATGTGACATATTTTTCAAATGTAATGTCTGCCTACATGCCCTTTTACCTCAAAAAAATCAACTATAGTTGAATGTTATGGACAATGGGCAAAAAGTAGTGTTCTCAATGTGGATCTAACATGAAAAATAGGTAAATATGCCCCAAAAAATGTCAAATAACCTTTGGTATTATAGGAGAGTCCATATTCAATAGTTTAAGGCTTTCAACCATTAGTACTACCTATAAGTGCCCCTCCAAAATAGGAAACATAATCAACAATCTAGTCAAGTTGAAAAACAAGGCATATGTGAAGGAATATGTTGAAGGTTAGAGTAATTTATGGGATTTTAATACCTTTTTATGGTTTTAATAGACTTGGAGACCATCACACAATAAAACTAATGTAGATAAAGGACACTAATCATGAAATCTAAAGTCATATGGTAAACCCTGCACATAATCTACTTTCCCAGGGGTCTGGCTTAGATTTTGAAGAAATTAAAGGGTCTAATTATGTGACCAAGGGTTGAAAATTTTTATAGACTATCATTTAAATTTTATAATCCCCTCTAACATCTAATTTATCTAAGTAAAAATGGGAAGTACCCTCTATTTTGTCTCAGACAGAGGGTACTCCCATAGAGTGCAAACCTTATAGTTTTGGAAAATAGAGATAGGGGATGAGATAAGGGATGATAAAAAATTTCAAGGAGGTGTGGAAAGATGTATGAAACATATAAAAACATATTAAATAGTTCACAAATGTTTAGAACACAATAAAATGGTCTAGACATTTAAGGATGTAGATAGGTCTATTAGGTATGGTTTAGGGCTAAAGCCAAATGGGAGGTCATTTTCAATTCCAACCTTAGGTCATCAATATAATTAACAATAAAATGTTCATGGGGATGTCTTATATGTTTATAATCTTCTAATATTCATAAAATTCCACAAGAAGATCCACTTTTGGCCCAAGAACAACTCAAGCCTATACAAAATGGTATACCAAGCTCAATAAGCTAGATTGAAATACTCACACCTTCTTAGAGGTTTTACATGGAGGTTAAATGATTTCTAGGAATTTGAAATAGGTCTTAAACATTTCTTTTTTAAATCTATCTACAACTACAACATCACATCTTTATGAATGAAGCCTAAGAGTAGAAGGAACCTAAAACTGTACAAAACCTTGGATAAGGACCCAATTGGGAAAATAAGGATGGAGGGATATCCAAATGAGATGAAATGGAAATTAAATTAATTTAAACTTTTAGGGATCTCTCATAGATCCTTCCTATCCACTTAAGATATTACTTAATTATATGGACAAGAGGGAAATTGTCTTTCTTTGACTGTTTTAGGTGTTTTGTAGGTTCTAAGGACTTTAAAGAAGATAAATAAACTTTTGGAAGGATATTTAGACTTATTATAACTCACTAATATTATTTAATTCTTCATCAAAACTCTTAAGTATTTCTATCAACACCTTCAGCTCAGCTAGTCAAAACTAGCAAAATGACCAAGGTAGTGAGAAGGGTGAGAACTTCAAATGGATGGCATTTTAAGGTGTACTTTAGAATTATAAGGTGATAAAGGATAATTAAAAGTGTCATCCAAAACCTTATATGGATTTTCAAGGAAAACTAAATCCAATTTTGAGGCCAAGTGTGAGGGGTGAGTGAAAGAGGAGTTTCTTGGACTACAAGAAATGATGGATCATCTGGAAAATAATACAGATGATTAAGGATGCAAAAAATTCATGGATTAGAATTTATACAACCCCTACCTCTTATTTAAATCATTATATCTATCCCTCGTTAGTTTTGGGACATTCCAAAATGGATAAATGATGAATAAAGCTTTCTTAGTAAGTAGAAGGTGTCTTATGCCACATTTCATGGAGTTTAATGCTTTTGATGGCCATTTATCTTATTAAAACATTAATGGTTTACCTTAAACTCATTCTCATACATGTTTGAATCCTTATCTCTACATGACAAGTGTTCTAGTGACCTTTGGACTTCATTCTCTCCTTTTCTCTCTCAAATTTTATAAGTAGTAGCCATTTGGCCTTTGTAATCTAATACCACACCATGTATGGAAAAGTCATATTACAGTGGCATTTTATTTTTCATCTTAACATTAATTCAGGTCTTTTTTGATTTCATGAACAATTTTCTAAGTGTTCAAGTGATGTATGGTGATGTAATGTGATAATTCTCTATCATATCTTCCCTTGTCCTTTCATATTTGTGCAAGAGTTCCTATTCTAATAAGTCATATAGAATTAAGTAAAGTGTGTTAGGATCCATTCAAGTGTATTATTTTCCTTAGAGTGTAAAATATATCCTATGGTTCATTTTCCTTATGTTTATTCGTACATCTCACCTCTATATTAAAACACTCATGTTAGAAACCTTCTAGGACTTAGAAACTAGTTTGTATACCTTGATTCTTAGTGAATGAAGTATGATGGTCATGTGGAAAACATATTGGTTTATCACCCAATTATAATGTGTTAATTTCATGTAATTTTATAACTCATCTCCCCAAAAACAAGAATTAGATAAGTGATAAGCACTTCAAGATACATTTAGGGAGCAAGCCCTTAAACCTAGAGGCTCACTTCCACTATAGGTACACCCACATACATGGAAGTGCTCCCATGTTGAGAAAACATGAAAGAGGATTGAACACCCTATTCTTGGGTGAAATATTTTGTGAGAATAGTTTTATAACACCTAATGGGACCATTTTCTTCAAGATAACATCTCAATGTGAATGTAGATCTTGACAACATCAAATACAAATTGGTGTGCTACTCAGCATCTAGAAACTCAATCAAGGTAAAATTTGGTATAAGGCCATTTTTTTTCATAACCTATCAATCATAATTCATGTTTATCATTGGGTCATCACCTAGTAGAGTATTCAACCTAATTAGTCCACCTATTCAGCCTAAACTTCCTCTTAAAATTTAATATTGTCATCCTAATCTAACCTTTAAAGACCAATAGGATTTTTCTAGCCAAAGAAACCAAGAGAGTGAAGAGGTTGAAGAAATTAAAGATACTAAAGAGGACATAGATAAACCTCATGATTTCACTACCTTAAATACTAAAAATCTAATTCACCTTCAATAATAAGATGCCATTCCTTGTAATACAACAAAAGTTGTGCCAATATTTAATGGTGAGAGTCATGTTACACATAGTTAACACATTAGGGATGTCTCCAAATTTTTTAGCTTCCATAATGTCACTCAAGAGAAATTTTTCATTAGATTCCCTACCATTTACCTTAGAGTTAAATCTTTTTATTGGTATAGGAGTGGATGCATCACATCATGGGATGATTTTGGAGTGTTGTTGACCTCAAGATTTGGAAATAAAAGTGACCATGCCTCTCTCATACATAATCTCAATGTGATCAAAATAGGATCAAAATAAAAAACACATGACTTCAATAAGAGGTTCAAAAATACTTGGTGTAGATTTATTCCTCTCATGAGGCCATCTCCTAGTTTTGTGTTCCCTCCCTACTTGAAAGCTATTGGTACTAAAATTTCTATCATGCTTAATCCATTGGTGGTTTCACTCTTTAAGAAGCATATAAAATTGATATAAAATCTAATAATGGTCTCATAAAACCTAGAAGGTTTCCTCATAAAGTGTATATGCCTCTATTGTCTCATACTTTTGCTAATACTCCATATGTTTCTCAAAATCCTATTTCCAATACTAAACCTAAGGTTGTTCCTAAGAAGATAGAAAATTTCATGAACCCATATGCATAAATTAAAATGCTAAGAGATAAAATTGGGAAAGACAATATTCAAAAAGGTGTATATCAAAATTCACATCTTTATCAACAACAATATGTAAGAGGAAGAGGTCAATGATAGCCTAACCCCAATAGGCCTACCAATGTTTACAATCCTAACTCTACCACCAATGCAAGAGAGATGGTACTATTTCATAACAACTTGTTGAAATGGAAATATTGGTAACAAGGCCAATTAATGGATGTTATTGAATGTGGAGATAAATATATTATTTCTCATGGATAATTTACTCATCTCCTACCAGCTAAAGATGAGGTCATGATGCAAGCAAATGAGTATTAATAGCCCCATAGAGAAAGTTTCACCAACTTCTTGGTGGAAGAAACTTTTGTTCTCAAGAAATGAGACTATAATGTATAAAATAAATGGGCCAAGAGTAATTCTATATGAGGTGAAAATAGCATTCCTAAAATATCATTCAATCATCTTCCAAGGTATCAAATTATGGTTATAACTGTGACAATTCTAAAAGCTCGTTCACCTCCTTAAAGTAAAAATGTTGTAAGGTATACTAAATGTACCTCTATTACTTAAGTTATAATAAATTATTTTCCTCTAAGGACTCAATAAAATGTGATTAATAATTCCTTAAACATAGTGGATTCCTTGAAAAGTGCCAAAGCATCAATATTTTTATGGGATGTGCTTCATAGGCCTAGCAAAAATGAGTTGTTACAAAAGTAATTATCCATTATCCCTACTAGTCCTTCACCTTCAATTAAAATTAATATTAATTTTTTATTTTAAAATTTTTTGTATACCATATTTGAACAATATACTAGGGATGAAAAAACCTCCACCATTCTATCTCACTCTCATAGTGGGTGATAAATTGGTCCATAATTACATAATTAATAGTGGAGCCTCTACATCAGTCATGCCCAAAGTTGTAGCTAATAATTTGGGCCTAAAATTATAACCTCATAGAAAAATATTTCTCAAATTAGATGGTACACATACTAAAACAATAGGGCTGGTAAAAAACTTGAAGGTCTTTTTGCATGGTTATCCTAGTTTTCCTATCCTTCAAGACATAGTTGTTGTATACCTCCCACATCACTTCTCAATCTACCTTTAAAGAGAATTCACAACCAATATTCGTGGATATATTTCAAATTACTGGTCCTTATTGGCCTTTAGGACAAGGTATGGTACCAAAGTAACCATAATAACTCATCCTCTTACAAGGTTTTATATTGAGCCTTACATTGAAATAAGCTCTAACTTGAATTATGTGATCAATGAGAAGGAGGAGCTTAATTTGGATGATTGAGATTCTAAAATTTAAGGAATTTATGATATATTATTGGATGAGTATGGTGTAGATACTATGAACATTATACTTATTCATACTTTTAACAAAATGACCTTGAGACTTATTTCATGCATGAAGAGACATTTGAAGGAGATGAGGTAAGTTTCAAACATTCTCATGCTGCTAAAGGTAACTATATGGTTCATGATTATGATGATCATAGATTAATGAATATAATTGAGGACCATATTTTTAAACATTATGTCTTTATCCTTGACATTGATGAGGATGCTTTGAATGATGACACTCATGAGGTGGATGAGAATGACTTGTGGTAAAGGTTTGATGTCATATGTCATGAGTTTGATTAGCTTGGTAATGTTACTTCCAATCTCAATAAGTATACATATGATTTGGTTAATTACTCTAACAAACATGATGTTTGGTGTCTCAATAAGCATGGATAAAAATCTCACATTATGAATGAAGAACTATGGTAAAAGCTTAATGTCATATACAAAGAGTTTGATATGTTGGGTAATTCCCCCTTTTCTCCTTGAGATTATATACCTAATGCCAAGGTTGATAATGATAATATTGACAAGTATTCCATAAATTATATAGATTAATGTCATTTTTATGATCAAGAACCTATTGTCATGAAGCAATTTGATGATGCTAATGTCAATGAAGTTGTAGACATGGATAATGAGGTCAAGGTAGAAGTTGTTGTACCTCAAGAATATTCAGGAGACCCACATGATGTTGAGCCATATCCAAAGGTATTATATCATTAATAAGAGTATATTTTTTCTTTAAAACATCAATAACTTCCTATCTTAGAAGAAGACAAGGTTAAGAAGACTTTCATACACTCCAATCTACACTTTTTTGGAGAACATCCAATGGATATAATGGAGATGAAAATTGTTGTAGCCCCAATAAAGGTTATTATAGAAAAAGAAGTATCATTAATTAAGGTACCGAAAGGTTCACTTGTATACCTGAGAATATTCAAAGGTGATAGGCTTCTTGACCATATACATATGCAAATGATAGGTGATGAGCATGCTACTCATGCAAAGTTGCCTTTATGGAGTGACAAATATGTATGGTGGATCTAATTTGACCATAGTTGAGGTATGATTATATGTTTAACCTCAAAGAGTGAGGTTTTTGAATATTTTAGTAGGTATGTGTGTTCCTTTTTAGTTTTATTGAGTTTTATAAGTGTTTTAGTGAACACATGCATGTTTCTTTTATGTGTTGCTTGTTTTGTGTTCTTTTACTTATGTTTTATGTCATGTTAAAGTCAATTTGTGTGTCCAAAATAATGTATAGGTGACTCCATGGACAAATGGATAGGATTAGGAAACTATTCTTGTCATAAAATGCATACCACCCTTGGGAAATCACCAAGAATGTTGACCATTTTGACCATTATTTAAAATAGGTCAATCCCCTATAGTCAAAAACTTATATAGGGGTATAATATAATGTCTTAAGGTGTTTCATGGTGAGATAGATGTATTTATAAAAATTTATTAAGTATAAAACCATTTTAAGGATTGTATTCCATGCTTACTACTTAAATTCACCTCTACTACCTGCATACATGCAAAAGTCCACCTACAGGTGGCACCATACAGAGTTTACAATTCTTAATGGAAGAGATTAGACATGATTAAACCCTTATTTAAGTAATAATGTGTTGTATAGATCATGGAAGAAATATTTGGAATGATATTTTTTTAGGTAAGGTGGAAGATTACTTTCAAAGGTGATGATTGTGGATTTAGGGATCAAATCTCTAAAACATGGAAAGTAAAACACCTAACTATTTTGTTGATATCATATGACAAGGTTACCAAGAGATTTGATGCATATTAATGATTATAAATTGTATACTATACATATTGGAAAAGTTATACAATATTTATAGGGTGTATTATTAGTGGGAGTTAGTTTTTAGAGCTCCAATATGCACCTTTGACCACTAATTTTAGATAGTGATGCCTACAAGGTTTAGAATTCCAAGGTGACCCTAGCATCTAAAAATAAAAATAGGAGATGTATTCATTTTTAAATTATATTATAAATATTAAATTCAGACCAATGAACATAATAATAATCAAAATATGTTGATATGCAAAGCTATGAGCCCCATCTACCCTTACAGGGGTCTTTTCCTTTGAAACTACCCACCTATAGCTAAGTGCAAACTCCTACATCATCCATAGTATGGGTTTAATAATGGAGATAAAAAAATTTGTTGGTATAAGGTAACCTAAAAACACATCATAGGATTTCAAAATAATACATTTCAAAAATATCAAATTTAATGTTTGACTATAGGCCTTTTGCCTCAAAAATATCAACTATGGTTGACTATGATAGATAGTGGATAGAAAGCAGTG
>JARHVA010008136.1:220000-412500 GCA_037957365.1 Torreya grandis | reverse complement strand
ATGACAAACTCTTCATGCCTTGGAATTGATAGAGATGCATGGTCTATTTTGAATGGTTAGATGTACCTATTTGTATTATAATATCTGAGCACATATCTTTTCATAGATTGAAAACCAATAATATTATTGGTTTTCCTATACTTTCCCTATTTATAAAAAAACCCATAGGCTACATAGTCTTTCTTTAAACTATAATATATTTAAACCTGATCTACCTTTGTGCATAATATAATCCAAGATCTCACTACACATGATGACCTCATTTAAATAATAATGAATGTATTCCATATGTTCTATATATTTGAACCATAGATCCAAACTAAACCTTAAAAACACCTTTCAAACCTAAAATAATAATTCTAGTTTCATCTAGATCATATTTGAACTTGAATCTCTAAATATTTACCTACTTGTGTTTAAAAACTACTCTATCAACTTACATCAAAATCTTCTTGAGCTTGTCCTTTATTTATTGGTTGTCAAAAATTGACTTGGATCATTAACATATTGACCCTTCTCATTCTGTTAGATACTGCTTATTTGGATGACTGATGATCATTGATATTCTACCAATTTGACATGCTTGTGACACTTGTCATGCATGCATTTGCTCTTTAGATTTTTTGACTTATTTGACTCATACTCACTGTTAGATCTTTTTTCCATTGAATGCATGTCATTGTTCTACCTGGGCTCATTAATCTATTAGTCCTCACTCACTATTAGATATTTTGTATAATTAAACATTGATCGTTGATCTAAATGTTTGAAATACAACTATTGCATGAGGCTTTATTTTGATGTTTGTACACATATATTTGACATTAGCATTAATGTATTTAACATTCACATGATCATCATTGGGATATTTTAACATCAATGGATATCTTTTGTGATTAAAACTTGATATTTGTGTGAATGTCTCATTGACTTCTTGACCTTACGCATATCGTTAGATATTTAATTAGATTAAATGTAAACCATTAATTTGGGACCCATTTGAATACAAACAACTATTTATCATGGCTTAAAATTGATGTTTTCACAACTCTCATTTCTTTAATAGAACAAAAATTCCTTGATTTATTTATTTAGGACTTTTGTCTACAAGGTTTTCATTGTAGAAATGACCCTTCAAGTTTTTTACTAAGGACACTTTGCTAAAAAAATGACCTTTCAGGATTTTCATTTAAGGTAACTTTCTCAAATAATGACCCTTCAAAAAAAATGCTTAAGACACTTTGCTTGAAAATTTTCCATTTGAAACTTTTACTTTAGACCTTTTAGCAAAGAAATACCCTTAAAAAATTGGTTTGGGATACTTTGGCTGAAAAATAACCTTTCAAGATTTTTTTTAGGTCGCTTTATCAAAGAAATGACCTTTTTGGCTTTTATTTTGAACTGATTTCCTCGAAAGATACCCTTAGAAATTTTTTTTTGGACAAATTGTCTGAGAGAATTTATGTTTTAGGGATTTTGTTTCAAACAAAATGTCTGAAATAATTCCTGACACTTAGCCAAAAAATCCAAAACAAATTTCTTGAAAGAATGAACACTTAGCCAAATAAAAGGTCCAAAATAATTTAGCTCTATCCCAATGAAAGCCAAAATAATTCCCAAGTAAATACTTAGCTAGAAAAGTTTTTTTACTTAGCATTTCCAAGGCCTATGTGTTATTTTAAACTCATGCTTGATATGCTACTTGATCCTTGAAATATTGAAAGAACTATAAAAATCTAAATCTTGTGCAAACTTGTTCCATGGCCTTGAATTGCTTGGTTTCACCATGAAACCTACTCAAGAACCTTTTTATTTTCTTTACAGACATGCCCCTTATAATTTGAAAAAAGACACTTTAAGGAATATTAAAGTGTTTCAAAATATTTTTGAGTACTGTAAGATCTCTCTGGTCCACTCATTACATCCAAAAATTTATCCTAGCCTTGTTCCATTCTTAATCCTCAGGACACTTCATTGTATTTAGGCAAGTTTGGTATGTGGGCTAAATTTGGCCAATAGGTAGGAACCATACTAGCCAATGAGTCTCATGGAAGACTCGTTATCATTGTGACATGTGTCAAAAATAGGAATGATAATCTCTCATGCAATGTGATTTCTATGTTTTACTTCAATTTTTTTGTAGTGGTAATCATATTATTGTTCCTAATTAGAATCATAATATTATTCAACATCAGAATCATGATAACCTATAATACTAGAGGGAATTACCTCATACTCTAGAGTTGACCTTTTTGAGTTGTGATTTGGAAGATTGATTGTGATTTTCCCTCTGAAACTATGCTTGTCATAGACATACAATGTTGTGGAGGCTCTTTTGCTCGAAAGTATTGTTTGAGAATGTTTATTGGTTGAACATGATTTTAACTTTACAACTTAAGCTCTTGATATTTTTTTTACATTTATTATTTATCTATATATTTTGCCTTTATAAATTGTATCTGTGATTCATGTACCTTAGGAGTTTTGATAAATCCCAAACCCTATTGACCAATATTATCAACTGCTAGAATATGATAAGTGATGCTTTGAGCCTATTTGCCCAAACATTGACCTTGATAATCAAATTATTGTAGATATTTGTGACCAAAATTATACCATATTTTATGTTGAGTCTCATTTTGAAGATGTAGATTTGATTGATTTATCTATGCTTTTTATACTATTTCTTGATCTAATTATTCTTTTTGAACATTTTGTTGTCCTTAGTTATGATTTGGTAACCATTTTTTAATAATTTTGAGTTTAACCCTTTTTAAATTTGTATATGTGCCATTGTATTTTTGTTTGGATGAAGTATAACTATGCGAGTCATATGTACCCATTATTTTTTGTACTTTCTTTTTTAATGCTAAAAGTGAATCTGTGTGGTGCCCATGCATTCTATGATATAAAAAAATATAGCTAGATCTCCTCATTTGGTGTAGAGGAGGTAGGTTGATCAAATTAGATTTAATCGTGTCCTTTAGTATCTAACTAGAGATCTTATTTGACTTTTGAATGTTTTTTGAGGCACTAGTTTTATATGTAATTTTTTGTGATTTATGATTTGGATATGTATCATTATTTTCCATAAATTGTCTAGGTGAAAATGCATATACATGGTTTACACTATTTTACCATAGAGGTCTTTGTCTTGTAAATTAATTTTCCAATGTTGTAATAATTTCATGTAATAGTTGATTCTAATTTTATGAACTATGTATTATCTTTCTCATAATAATAATTTGATCACATTGAGTCTCACAAGTGCAAACCCTAGTTATTTTTAATTGAACATGTAGGCACACACCTTGTAGGGTAGAGGTGTGAATAGGCTGAGTATGGGGATTAGTGACATTTTTATAGGATAATTTATCTTATGGAGGAATGATACATAGACCTGGTTAGAGGTAAAGTAGCTATCACCCTCATGTAAATGAAGAGGAAAAGGAGATTCTATCCTTTGAATAATATATGACATTGAAACTTGAAACATAGTTGTTAGCTTATGTGTTAAATTCTCTGTGTATGGGTTTGCCTGTTAATGGAATTCCATATAGGATAAAGATAACATGATATGATATATGACATTTATTTTAATTGATATTAATCATCATATATACATGTGTTTATGTCTTTTTTGAGTTCATTCTAAATTAAAGGGAACAAACATGAAAATGAAAGTATAAAACTTTACAACAAAAACTGATTAATTTCTTCTATCATTATGATCATTGTTATATGAAATATAAATTAGAAGATATATAAATATAAAATATGAGTATAAATATAAAAATGACACAAACCCTAAGTGTGTCTAGGGTTAGTGTTTCTTTGGAATAATTTAAATTAGATGTAAAATAAATTAAATCCCTAATATGGAATTTATTTTAATTAACTAGGTTGTCTAAAAAAAATAAAAAAAATAAAAGTATGCATCCCTAAATTTATTGCAAAAAATTTGGATGAATGAAATATAGGGTTTCAAACCATATTCAAATTAATATGGGTTCACCAAATGATTTAACCTTTTAGGGTTTTCCAATGAAAACCCTATGTTTAGATTAAAGGGATGAGATGTATAAATTGGTTAAATAAATATGCAATAATTAAGTAATAATTTGTTATGACCTTTGAGCTTGTTTGAATTTAAAAAAATAGAAAAAAATAGGGATATATAGGGAATTATCTTAAAATTGACTGTCATGGATGATTTGGGTTCTAAAATTTGAGATTTAGGTAGTAGTCTCTGTCATCAACATGATTCTGGTATTCATTTTCTCATTTGATATTAACACCCATTATAGATAGTAACATAATCTATGTGAAGTTTCCTTAATGCGGTGATAATATCTCCTTTATGGGGATATTTATATTTTATGGGAACACCTATGCCTATGTCTATATGTCTTGTTCTTGCATGATCAAAACTTTAAAATCTGTGTTGTGCCTAGAAAACCTAATTTAATGTGTAAACCCTAATATAATTATAAGTATGGCGTAATAATTTTTTTATGTGTTATTAGGATGCACTAGACATCCTCAAAACCCTATTATGTTTAGAGTTGCCTACATACCGAATACTCCAAAGTTAGATCAAGCCTTATGTACTTCTCCCACCTAGTGCTTGATGTATGTGCAAGTGAATGCTATAATGAGAGTGGCCTTGGATAAATTGAATGAAATTTATCTTTGAAATGTTTTAAAATTGGGATTAAGGCTACTATAAATGGTAGTATATATAATTAGGTAAGATTAGGGATCAAATACCTTGATTTTTCTCAACTTTGTATTGGTTTGAATAACTTTTGCATCAATTTTCCATATAGTGAATAAAGGTGGATTATAATTGTGTTTATAGGGTTATGTTTCTTGTGTAGATAAGAAAATGAGCTTAGGAAAGCCTTAGGTGGGACACACATTTGAAAAACTATCCATTGGGAAGAGATAACACTGAGGATATTAGTGCCTGATTGGGTACACTAGTGCCATGTGGCTATAGTATCCTTAATGTCATGCTAAATTCCTTTGTGCAAACTTCTAATAAATTTGGATTGGGATTTGAGATGATATTTTTGGGAATATGTTTTAACTAGTTTTAGGTGATTATGGTTTTCTAAATGACTATAAAAGTAAGTCTAATTCTCAAGTATAGATCTATGACTATCCTAGCGACTAGGTAACTCAAGCAATACTCTTAACATCCTATTAACACTTTTAGTTGATTACACTTTCGATGATACTAAGATCAAGGATGATGACTCTAATATTCATTCTTTATTCATTCAAGTATTCTTTGATAACCAACATATACATAGTGTTATGATTGATAATGGTGCAAGTGAAAATGTTTGCACCATGACATTACTTATACATTTGGGTTATACTCATGATTTTCATCCTTCTCCTAGATCAATTAGAGAATTTTATGGGACCTCCTAGAAGGTCCTTGTTGAGATTAACCTACCTTTATAGGTCAGTCCTACACATGTAGTTACTACCTTTTTAGTTATACCTTCCACATGAATCATTGATATATTATTATTAATACCTTATATATATACACTTTGATCAATATCATATATAGTACATAGGTCTGTTAAATACATATATGTTAATGGGGTAATTACAGTTTCCAAAATCCCATATGAGAATCCTCTTAAATAAGAAAAACTTACACCCAAGGAGATACCTATCAAACCTACTAATCTTAATCCACTAAAAAATGGTAAGTAACATACAATCCCATTTACTAGGCTACAATACTCAAGGGACCATACATTAGAGATATATAATGTATTCCATGGAATCCCCATCTTCTTTCATGCACTGTATTTATACATATAGATCAAATAAACATGTTTATACCATTCTTATTACAAATAAACCACATAGAACATAAATATGGGTCCCAAGAACCTATATTACTCCTACTATCCCTTCATGACCATAAAGTCCTATTATACATACACATAACATCAAATACACTATAATGACATATATTTCACATTTGGTAGTACAAAAAATTAATTGCACTAGGTTATGAGTGAGGAGATACATATAACCATTATATGTATAGGATTATAGGATGATCTTTCCTCTTCATAAATACCTAGAAAAAAATCATTGAAAACTCCAAAAACATTTTCAACATAAAACATGATTTATTGGCTCATTGGCATCTATGTGTTAATTCCATGTTCATGGATGGCATATCATTTACTCTTACATATACATTTGTGTTATGATTATATGAAGTGTGATAAAAACATACACATATACATGCTCTTATTCCTATTTTGGATGTTGGGCCTTCCCTCTACTCATGTCATATGGACATTGGGGGAATCCACCTTTATGATCATGGTACTTATAGGTTATATCATTATATGATATCTACATTATCATGTTCTAAGATCATATATGTACTTACATATGAAATTATCCATGATTATATCTTTCATAGGGTACTTGATATGTTATGCACTTTAAATTTTTTTATAACACATTTGATCCATAGGCTACTATGATATGTTTATGCTAGTTGCTTGTGATTTCATTTATGAATTTCCTTGAGTGTCTTTCCTTATTATTATCTTTCTTGTTTGAGCATTTTAATATGATCCTTTATTTGTGGATCCCATACCTATGTATGCTTTATTTGACATTTGAATATGTCATTGTATGATGTATGGACGTTTGACTAAGTCATGTCCTTTTAATTACATGAAAATTAAAATTTCCCCTTATTTGTGGTCTCCTTCTACCATTAACTTTTTACTTGATTTTTAGTGCTCTTGTGTGTGTGTGTGTGTGTGTGTGTTTGTGTTTAATTGTTGAGAATGTATTGATACTATCAAGATGTTTTAATGATATTTACCATATATCTTAGGCCTTCATGTGATAACATTGTTCTATGTGATTAAATGCTAGATTTACCTAGACATGTTCTTTTTATATGCTACATGGTTACATTCATAAATTATTCAATTGTATTATAATTTTAAGGTGAGGTAACTATCAATATCTATTTTTCCTCACCTCAAGGGGAAGGCATATCATTGGGGGCATGCTTTGGAATCATGTTATCCACACTTATTTAGTATTTGATATGTATATTAGTTTTCAAATTCAATGGGGGAATGCCATATAGGCATGGATTCCACACATTTATAGTTTTAGATTCAATGAGAACATGATTTATAAGCATGTTTTCCACACATATTTAATAGTCAACACACCTAGATTCAGTGGGGGTATGTTTTTAAAAAATGTCCTTCACATTATAACCTATTTAAGTTTTCAAATTTCTCTATATATATTAAAGACATGCTTTGGGAGCATGTTCTCCACACAAAATTTTTGAATTGGTCAAAGCACATAGATATATAATTTAGATTCACAATTGTGGTATAATTCTATAGATTTTTACCATTTTTATACACAGTTTTAGCATGAGACATATTCAAGGTGCATATACTATGAAATATGCACCTAATATTTCAAAATCCAAATAAGTTTTGGATTTAAAAAGTCTCAAATATTTTCATCACCCACTAATATGTATTTTTATGGATGGTATTAAGCTAATATACTATAGCATTTGGTTCGCTTTTGGTATGGTTGAGGTGGTTAAATCACTTAAATTTTTACAAGTTTTTAGGTTGGAGTTAATTGTATCATCCAACCTTACTAATTTGATAGTATGAGTTGACTTAATTCTCACTAGTTATAAGTATGATTGGGTTTCAAGGTTAAGCTAATCTCAATTACTAGTTGTCAACTTACATTTCTCCAAGGTTGGGGGTATGTGCCTTATAATCTCTCTTTCTCTCTTTATCCTTAGATATAAGCAATATATATATATATATATATATATATATATATATATATTTCCTAGTCTCAGTTTCATAGCCTTATAATGTTATATATTTTCAAATCAACTTGCTAATAAGCAAGATAGTTACATTGATACACAAGTCTACTCCTAAATCATGCTATTTAAATTTAAATATTTTTAATAATTTTAAATTCTAGAATATATGCATAAATTACGTATTGTAACATGCTCTTGGTTTCAATTCAGTCACTATAAAAGTATTTAATTTGGACTCATGCAAAGAAAAGGGGTGTTATATAAACCTGGGTACACATTTATTATCCTTTAAATAAACAATTCCATTACTAGATTAAAATGGGGAAAATGTAGATGACATTTATGGATTACATAACCTATTTTTGTACACTTTGAAAATTCAGACCTTAGTTTTTCCTCTCAATTTTGGACCTTTCCCACTTTCATAAGTTTTAAGTTTTGTCTATCTTATGCCCCTTGGCCTATTTATTTATTAAACTAGTATTATGTTGATGATCTAGACCTTCTATCTTCCCTAGAATGCTTAAAACCTACTTATCTTCTGCTTCTACAGGTTTTGAGTTTGTACCTATTTTCTTACTCCTTGGATACTAACATCTATAATAGACACCTACATTGACACATGTCCTTCTCTAACACAAGTGTCCAGTTCCCTAAAGTCATATCATTTTCAAATGAAACATATCCTAATGGTTGAACTAATTTTTATAGTGTGAGTTATTTATCCTTTGGATTGATATAAATACAATATCAACCCCCATTCATTCCTCACCTAAAAAAACTAGAAAACACCGAAGGCAACTTGTCAAAGAATTCAATCAAGAATTTGATAATGCAAAGATTCATTATTTTATCATATTTTCATATCAGTCATAAGCATAACACATACATATGTCTGAAGTACTACAAGCTAAACCCAAGAGTTATATTTTATAAGTTACAAACCAGGTCACTATTATACTTGTTTTGAGCATATTACATGATTTATGCAAAAGATAACATGTAAGGGAAAACTACACAAATATAAGGCCCTTTTTAGAGTATTGTATATGTATGTTGTACTCATTGATGAAGGGGTATTTAGGGTCAGATCGATAATGTGTGCACAATAACACATTTCACCCCAAAGTCATTACAAATATGAAGAACTAGGGTTTTGTAATTTTAAAATGAGTCTATGACCCAAATTTGAATGCACTAGAGTGAAGTTGAAGACAAACCCAAAATAATATAGGTGGTTTTTTGACTAGTAAGTATTCCATATAATACACTTTCATCAAGTTCAAATAGTAGCATCGATATAACCATCCCAAGATGATGCTAGTGTCCATGGTTCTAGAGTCATACAATCTAAAATTTGGTGATTGTTTTAGAATCCTATTATAGTCTAATTTATACCTAATCCAGATATAGAACTATATTAGCATTAGAACTAGCTCAATACATTACTTCTTTGTCATTTCTATATCTAGCATGGTTGTATTTACTATTTTTATCCTATCTTTGTTTAATGAATTAAAACTATGTTATATCTAAGTTTATCATATAATTGGCCTAATATAGAGATAGTTTATCACCCTTGTACCTTAATCTATCTTTATCACCTTTAGCCCTAGATAACCCCAATCTTGAAAATTTAGGGTTAAGTAGTAGGCGTTACTTTTTTTCAAATTCTATTTGAATCTTATGCACATATTCCCATGAATATGCACCCAAATGGTATGAATATATAATATATTATTTTAATGTGAATGCATATGCATGGTCTATGCTCACATAATATATACAAATAACTAAATTTTTAAACATTTTGAATTATTTGAAACTATATTTTGTACCCAAAACTATTTTTTTTGTCAAGAAATCTTATCTCTATATGAAAATCCATTGAAATGCCCCCTTTTAAAGTGAGGGAAGAATCCTTAAAGTCACTAATTTTAAAATAAAAGTTAAATTTAATCATGTGTATCAAGATGTAATCATTTAATGTGTTAGATTAATGAAAATTTATGCCATTATAGTAATATATATATATCATTTAAAACATGTATGTAACATACAAGAAATGGTATAAAATGTTGAATATAGATAAATATATCAATGAAACTCATAGTAATAGTTGTAATATAAGAAATATTATGCAATGGTTAGTACATGATATAGATGATGGAAATCATCAAAATCAACAAGATTAACAAGCACATAAACACAATAAGCACAATGCCATATAATAAGGCCAAGGGCCACATATATGGGACATTTTAAAATGCCACATAAGAAAATATTGAACACACAAGCCAAGGGTCACACATAAAGGACATTAATAAGATCACATCAAATGAAATGTTAAAATGTCACAAAAAACATAGGACCAAGGGCCACAATCAAAGTAAATGTTAAAATGTCACACAAGCAAAGATTACACACACAACTCCAAGGGCCATAATAAATTTACATATTCAAATGTCACACAAAAAAATAATGATCTCATAAACATGTTTAAGTATTTTTCACATGGATTCCAAGGGCCATGCATTATAGAAAATAAAACTCTAATCTAAAATGTAAATGCAATAACATAAATGAAACATAAAACTATAAATATAGTCTACAACATGTATATGTAATGTGATCATATCCTAATAAATACATATACATGTACACAATATAAGATATAGATATATTTTTTATTTTTTGTAAAAAGGGGTTTTGAGGACCCAAAATATACACAAATAAATATAAAGATAGATCTAAGAATCACTAAAACAAAACTCAAACCACTTCAAAGCACAAAAAAAGAATCTGACTAGCCGAAGAAATAAAAAATAACTAAAAACCAATCTTATTGAAATGAAATAATAATAAATAAATAATAAAATAATAGGTAAGTGTAAAAAATGGCAATTAAAGCTTCAACCAACTCAAATTCTTCATCCAAGACATTGATGACATCCTTAGCCTTGTTAATATCTATATCATTCTCAACAACCCTCTTCCCTTCTCTTGCTATTTTAGTCTCTTTATCTACTATTTGTTTGCTCCTCCTTATTCTCTCCAAAGACTTATTTAATCATGTGAATGATTTTAGAATGATTATTAATAGAAACTTGACTGAATTTAATAAGTTTTATAATATCTTCCTTAATTTTAACTCTTTTAGTGTCTATTTATGTAATCTTTTCCTCTATTTGGGTGACCATTATATTCATAATTTTCAAGGTAATGGTTGAATTACCATCATTTTCCTCAAGATTACCATAATTATTTATATAATTTTGAATCTTCATCATATTATCCCTAAGAGTTTCATTCTCCTTTATTAACCATTTGATAAAAATTTTATGCTAATTTATATCTTTTTCCACTAAATTAATTGTATATTGAATATTTTCAATGTCTATGGCATAATTTTCCTTTTTTCACTCACAATTTCACCATTAAGATCCTTGATTTAGTGATGAGTAATCCCAAATTCCTCTATAGGCTTTCCCACATCATCATCCTCACTTCCATCTACAAAATAGCTTTGATACATAGAATGATGGTCCATGTATGGAGGTAAGACATGCTAAACTTATTTATTATTAGAAATATTATATTTTCCTAGTTCTAATATTTCCTTAAATGAGCAATATTTATCTTTCTTTATTGAACATATAGATTCAACATGAATTTTAATTGAGATGGACCTAAAATTATTTTGTTTGGAAATCCCACCCCTTTCTCCTATGTGACCAAAATAGGGTAAGATATATATTTATTTATTTCAACCACCTTGGTAATAATATTAACCCATTTTATTATTTTATTATATAATAATACATCAAATAGATCGACACTTGATGTAAAGGAAACATAGCTTTTTTAGCCTAAACATCTAAGACAAAATGATCTAAAGAGAGAAGATAATAAAAGGGAAAGGTGATCAATGTTTTTTAGATAAAATGACTCAAAAATGAAAAATGGTGAGAGTAAACTCACTTGAATCTGCCTTTTAGAGTTATATATCTCATTAATTGGTGAAGGACTTAGTTATAAGTAATATGGATAAAATATCTCAAATACCCACTTTGAAAATCATTGAGTTTCTCCTTCCCCTGAATAAAGATATAACTTCTTCATTTTTGTCTCTTTTTTATTTAATTTTTTGATACCATTAGAATTCATACTTGTAACCATTGCAATGAAGTCTTTAGATATGGTGAAAGAGATGCCCATGATAGTCACAATAATAAATGACCAATAATTGGAAAATTTTGCTAATAGTTGAGGATCAAAATCCCTGATTCTTTAGACAAATATTGAAATTGCTCCCTATTATAGGATGATCCAAACTACAACATTATTCTTTAGCATTTTTGTTACTAAGGGTTCCACCCTCCACCTTATGTTATTCAGTTTAAAAAATCTTCTAAAGACAATGGAGGTTTGGGTAATTTCAATAGGTAGTCTATACACAAAAATTAGCTCCTCAATATCCACATTCTAATTATGTAATTTTTTGTTAACATGAGGAATAATGATGTCATAGGTGTAGTCATGGGTATGATTGGAAATATTGACATACTTGGTATGATTAATAAGATAGATATTCTAACAATACATTTATAAAGATTATATAGCTCAGTAATAAAAGAGTTATAGAATAGTAACACTTGTAAATATTATAACTACTAAAAAATATGACCCTAGTATAACATGAGAACTAGGTATAATCAAGTCCTACATCTAAATTCTTTATGAAATTTATATGTCTTGTATAACACTAATGAATACTATTGATGCAGGTTTTATGCACACCATATCATAATGAGATAGATTCTAACATTTTAAGATCTCAATGGAGGTAAATTCCACTTCAAGGAATGTGTTGCAGGTATGTAGCCTTTGACAACCTATTGATGGAATAGTTGGTAGGGAATGCATGTTGTTGATAAGGTTTTTGAACAGATGTATGGTTATTAAAGGGTAGCGAATCTCTACATGAGTTGGATAGATGGTTGGATTATAATCTAAAGTAGGTAGGTCTCAAAAAAACTCAAGAAAGGAGGGAAGGGCAAGGCATAAAAGAAATATCTATGGTTTTTAATAACTACTTCCTTGGATGGTTTTTAAAAGAACAAGTGCTCTTATAACCTATGCATGTTACTAGGAGTAATTACACACATGGAATTAGACATAGTGAAGAAGTCTAAGGAGATATTAATGTAGAAAATTCATAGGCCTTAGACAAAGGTTGATCCATTTATTTTAGTTATTGCACACTCTTACTCAAGATATTATGGCTCAGGCTAGCAATTTATCTAAGGTAGATATTGCACACACATAGAAAACTACATCAAGGAAAGCACTCATGCACATTTAGAATTATGAATCAATCAACATTACTATCTGAACCAATATATTTTACCAATCTCTCAACATATGTTACACATATATATATTAGTACATCAATCAAAATAATCAAGAATCAATTCAAAATTATTGAAAACTAAAGATTATTGAAACATACAACTAAACAAGTAATAACTAATTACATAGAAATTGGAAAGAATATGCACAAACACATTCACTAACAATCAAAATTGATGTTGCTCTTGTATTCAAAATTCTCTAACCAAAAATCCAAGTTGGATTAGAATTTTTTATATAGAATTGGGGTAAAGGTCACCTCATCCTCCAAGTTCATGCTAGGTTATTACATGTGATAGTCATAACTTAAGTTCTAACTATGGTTGAAAATCATATAAGGGTCCAACTATATTTATCAATTTTAAAATAGTCTTTATAAAAGAAATATAACATGTGCATGTGTATAAAGGGATTTTTTAAAAATTATAGATTGAATTTGATGATAATAGATCCTTTTATAGGTTGTGAGAACAACCTGTTGATAATTTAAGTTATTTATTTTTCAAGAGGAGCTCAGACATAAGTACTTCTTTACTAATGTTTTAAAACTAGTGACACTATTATTAGCTATGACCAATCTAAATGAACTATGAGTTGCATGCCACTTATGCTTTATAAAATATCCCCTTGGAAGGATTTATAGGGTCTTAACTTGAAATAATTAATAATGTTCACTTAATTTACCTTTGAGATGCCATATAACTGTAGCCTTCTTATGCTTTGTTGTTGGATCTTTACTTCTATATTTGCTAACCATGTATGTTCATATTCTTGATTGAGTCTAGATATTTGAAAACTCCACTATTGCCTCACACCATTGGATCTTTTTCATGATGGAAAATTAACATGCCATTTGACAGCTTCATGTGGGCCTTTATTCTCTTTATAGTCATAGCTCGAATGTTTTTATGCCTAGTGGTAGTCTTTCACTAGTCCTGAGACCTTTTAAAAGTCCTTATTGGTCTTGCATCATTGATCATTTGTGTTCAAGTTAACATATTTCATAGATCTTTATGATTTTACTCATTAACTCCTATGATCTTGACACTTATTATGTCCTTATTTCTTTGAAAAGTCTCTATCGATCTTGCACCATTAGATCAATTATACAGATCAACACTAGCCATTGATCTGCCTAGGCCTACTAACCTTTGATTTTTAAAATGGCTAATCTATGAGCTTAAATTTGATGTTCATGTGATCATAAAATTCATCCTCATGACCATCAATTATTTCCACATGACCTTTATAATTTAAACTTGTGTCTTTTAGTTACTGAGCCTAAATTCAACATTTGTGTAACCATCAAAGACCTCATCATGATCATTAATGGTGTTCACATGACTGTCAAAATTTAAACCTAAACCTTTTATCCCTAAGATTAATTTTGATGTTTTCATAAATTTAAAAGACATTCATGTGACCATCAAGTCAACTTAACTCCCTATGAGCTCAACACTATACCATTTCCTATTTCACTATACTCTTATGATAAGCCAATGTTAAAAATATGATCATATGTGTGTCACTTGGTAGATATTCAGGGTTTCTATCATCTCTGACTATTAAAACTTTCATTGTTAAATATTTATACTAGGCTCCCATGATGGTGACACTTGTCATCCTTGTGGAGCTTAGCAATTCCTTTTGAATTTTCAATGATTACTCTCGCTTCATTCAATCAACCAAGATCGATTTAATGTGGTTCATTAGATTTGCATACATAAATAAAAGACATAGGTTAATATAAAGGACCTTGAATAAAAAATTTAGCCTAAGGTCTTAGTTTTATTAATAAATATGATTTGGACCGGGGCTTAGAATAAATAAGAGAGCCCCTATCTTAATTTTGACCCTACAAAAATAATAAGATATAAAAAGGACCAAGTATATAGGTTTTTAGCCTAAGGTCTTAGTATTAATAAAATATGATTATGACCTAGGAAAAAATCTTAAACTAAGCTCAAAACATAATAAAATTTTGTCTAATAGTGGGTACCACTTGGAAATAAGGTATTTTTCTAGGGATTTTGTCTAGGGGAAATGTTATAGGCTTTTTGTGTGGGGGAATTATTGTGAGACCTTAATTTCATAAAAAAATGTCTAAGACACAAAGTCCAAAGGAACTAAATTTTCATCAAAAAAAATGTCCAAGACACAAAGTTTGAAGAAATTGCATTTTTGTCAAACAAAATATTTGAGACACAAAGTCTGAAGGAATTGTATTTTCATTAGACAAAAGGCTCAAAAGAATTATTCCAAGACAAAATTCTCAAAGGATAAGCTCGTATGGAAAACTACCTGGGATAAAATTCCTAAAGAGTAAGGGAATTAGGTCTAAAGGGTCATTTTTTAAGGTAAAATTCCCACAACAAAAATTCCAAAGGGAAACTACAAAAAAATCAAAGGATCTACTTCATAGGGTAAAGTGCCCATGACAAAATTCTGAAGGGTCTACTTCATAGGGCAAATGTCTGGGATTGAAGTCCTGAAGGGTCATTCCAAAAGGATGAAAGGTAGGTCTATTTCTTTAGGAAAAAAACCCATGGAAAAAATCCTATAGACCCAATTCAGTTAGGGGAATTGTTTCAAATAAAATGTTCACAACAATGTCCCCAACAAAGATAAGTCCATAGCAAAAAGACCGAACAAAAAAAATCCTAACAAAGACAAAATGATTTGGGGAAAATGTATGATAAAGATAAGTCCAATGAAAATAAGTTAGAAAAAATACCTAAAGGAATAAATTTTGATAGAATAAACCTGATAGAAATAAGTCCCAAACCAAATATAAAGATATTCTATGAAAACATAACACCAATGCCATCTTGCCAAAGTAAAAAAAGGTCAATAATCAATCTTCTCCTAGATTTTGCATAAACATATAAAATAAGCTCTCAATTTCAAGACCATAGTCTAAAAAAGGTGGGTTCCCATTTCCATAAATAAATAGGGGATGTTGGGTATAACAAATGGTGACTCACAGGGGGAATTCTTTTGAGTATTCAAGAACCTAGAACTTCAGTTAGTAATCATTAAATCAATCATGAAGTGTATCACTAAATAATATTTAAATTTGAAACATGAAAAAGACTCCTAAATTGATTTACACAATATACTTGCCTTCCAATTCTTGGATCTATGTATGTCAAAATGTGTAATTCATTTAACCCCTACTATGATGAGTTTTTCAAAGGCTTGGTGAAGCTGTAGGTTTTATTCTAATATCTTTTAAAGCTCATTAAAAACAAGGTAAGCTTAGGCATTGCTCTACTATCAGCCAAGTATCCATAACCCTGATAGAGATACCTTGGGTTCCTTCTCTTCTCATTCTATTATTTGTTTTTGATCATGATTTGAGGTACATTGACTTTATTTCATCATGCAAGCCTTTTGATTTTATTTAGATTTTCTTTTTCTCTTTTGAACTCATGGGTTCTTTCTTATTTTTTTTATTTGTTCTTGTATATGAAAGAGAAGAGTTGGGACCCCAGTGAGATGGTATAATTATAAGAAAAATCATTACTAAAATATCCCTACCAACTACACTTATACCCATATTTGTCATTTTTTATAGGTATTTAATCTGATAAGTGTATTTAATCCAATAAAATAGGAAAAATTTCTAAATTTGTATGAATTACTCTGAGAGCAAATTACACATTCTTCAATTATGACACCATTAAAAATAGCCCATGATTACCTACCTTCATCTTAAAGACTCAAAAATACAAAAATACACCTAATCTATAAACTTGTCCCAAAGTGTTAAGATTTTAATTTTTTCCTTCTATAAAAGTCATCAGCTCAGTTGGTTTGGATTTTTAGCTTAGTTATAGTCAAAACAAACACAATTTTTATTGTTAGAGAAAGCAAAGAATAACTAATTTATGAAAGCAAGAAACTTAACTAAGAAAGCACTGAAATCTAATATAGAAAGTAGGAAACTAATTTATGAAAGAAAAAAAATCTAATCTAAGAAAGAATGAAATCTAATCTAATCCTATGTCTACACTCTTCTATTCCTCATTACTTAGTAACATCAGTAGATAACATAGAATTGAAGTAGTGCTTCAAGAACCATTCATTGAATGATTATGTAAGCTCATTGCCTTAGGTGTCCTTCAGATGAAATGCATTATTTCCCATGATATTAAAAATTTGGTATGGTCTAATCCATAGTGGGGAAAACTTGTCATGTTATCCTTTCTTTTCATGGGCTTTATCCCAAAGTAGCACCAAATCTAAAATCCTAAATGATTTAACTTTTGATCTCTTATCAAGCCACCTTTTGACCACATACTGGTAATTTTTAAATGTATATAAGGCCTCAGTATTTGAATTTTCCATTTCTATTATGTCCAAAAATACTGACTCTATTTCATCACATATATCCATATAATACTACATGAATTGATAAGTGGGTAACTTCAACATAATTGGGAATATAGGCTTGTGTCCATACACCAATAGATAGGGTGAAGCTTTAAAGGCTTGTTTGTATCTTTTTTGGTCAACCTAAAGAGAGTAATTCAATATATTATATGAGTCCTTAGGCTTGTCTCCAACTGATTTCTTAATTGCATTGATCAAATTCTTGTTCATTGATTTTTTTATTCCATTTCCCTAAGGGTAATAGTTAGAAGTTTACCTAATAATAATTTAGTTATTATGTGCCCACTCAATAAATTATACTATTATGAAAGTTGGTCCATTATCATAAACCAAAGAAATGGGTGGACAAATATTGTTATTATGTGTTCCTCTAAGAAGTAAATCACCACTTGTGCTCTATAATTCTTTGTGGTTATGGCCTCAATCCATCTGGTGTAGTAGTCTATGGCGGTAAGCATGAATTTATGGCCTACCAAAGAATTAGGGTTGATGACACCAATGAAGTATAAACCCTATAGGGAGAATGTCCTTCCTTCAACAACTATTTATAGAGGCATTCTTATGTGTACTTATCTCTTGGATAGAAATTGAAATTCATGGCATTTTTTCACATGACCATGAGCATCCTTGAAAGCTATTAGCTAATAGCATCCCATTCTTAAGATCTTTTAGGCTATGGTATTTATATAAGGATGACCACTATCTATATTTTGATGTAAGTTCTCTAAGATTTTTTTAGCTTTCTCATAAATACACACCTGTGGTAAATACCTTCATAATTTCTTCTATAAAGGACTCCTTTATTGATCATGTAATGAAAAAAATTGAGATTCAAAGATCTTTTTGTCTCTATTGATATTTAGGGAACAATTTATTGTAAGTAAATAATGTATAATATCATTATACCATTCTCCCTTAGATACTTGATCTTTACATACCTCTTCAACTATGATACAAGGATCTAGATCAGTCATAAGTTGAATATGCCTTGGCCCTAAATGATCTTTCCAGACTTGATCTTTATGTCAAATTCTTGCATCTTGGCCATCCATTTGAATTAATGTTCTCCTAGATAATTTTATGATAGGGTGAGATTGATCATAGGATCAGGCACAATGGAAATGGTTTTATTACTCAAAATGTAATGCTAAAACTTCTTCATGACTTTGACAAGGGAAAAAAATCTATTTATCAATCATAGAATACCTGAGTTCTACATATTTTAGATTTGTGCTCATAAATGTAATTTGATGCTCAATTTTATTCTTATTTTGTGTTATAATAGTATCAATCGTATGTTCTAAAGAAAGTGAATATAGGTAAAACTATTTATTAAAATATAGATTGATTAGTACTAGAGCCTATGATATTTCATCTTTAATGTCATGGAAGGAATTTCATGTTTCAATTGTCCACTCTATTTCGGCATCCTAATTGAGTATGGTATTCAAATATTTAACAGTCTTTGAAAATCTTGAGATGAACTTCTTTATGAAGTTAATCTTTTTGAAGAATGATTTAAAATCCTTCTTGTTGTTTGGTGGCTGAATTTTTAAAATTACTTGAATTCTATCTATATCAATGGTGATCCCATCTTTGGTGATGATGTGGCCTAAGAGATTTCCCTCTATCACTCCAAATATAATTTTCTTTAGGTTTAATGAAACACTAAACTTTCAACATCTTTTGAAAATGGACTGTAAGTGGCTATATGGTCTTTCCTATTCTTTGAAAATACCATAAGATCATCTATGTAGATAATTATACATTTTCCTATCATTCCTTTGAAAGTGTGATCCATGGCACATTAAAATGTAGCTCTTGCATTTACTAAGCCAAATGACATCCTATTATATGCATAAGTTCCCCAGTTCATAGTGAATGCTATCTTCATTCTATCTTTAAATTATATTGGTACCTAATTGTCGCCTAAAAATCCAACCAAAAAAGACATCATTTTAGAATCACTTACTATTTGTATCACCTCATCCAGAGAAGGTATAAGATAGTTATCTTTTTTAGAATCCTTATTTAGATTCCTAAAATTGACACACAATCTGATTTCACCATTCTTATTTTTTATTGGGACCAAATTGGCCACCTAGGTAGAGTGTCTCATCGAGAAGATGATTTTTGCACTTAATAGCTTCTCCACTTCTCTCTAAATGAGGGGCTCCAGAATAGGATTGACTAACCTTTGGCTCTACCTAAATGGATTGTGATCTAGCTTCAAGGGAATAGTATAATTAATTACCTACAAGTCATACACCTTCAAATCTTCATATGCCTAAGTAATGACATCCTTGTACTGAGTGATTAAATCCTTCACTCATTATCTCTCTTCTAGGGTGTAGTTGAGACCAATTATAACATAGAATGGGATATGATCATCTCTTATATTTTCTATTTTGAAATCTAATTTATTAACCTTAGGCTTCTTGAGTTGTTGAGCTTGAGGGTCTATGTCGAATGGTATTACCAAAGAGAACAACCCAGCTAGAATTCCTCTTGACAAAGGTGATTAATGTCCTTGTTGTTCATGATTTAGGATTCAAATTCCCCAAAATTAGTTAAAAATTAAATAATCTACTGGTCATCATCAAAGAGATAAATTTTATATGTTATCCAGAATAGAAGGACATGGTACCAATTCAATAGAGAACCTTTTTTACCTTAGATTCTTGTAATGGCTCAAAATTAGTAGCAATAATAGCTAGTGAATAAATGATTTGATTTTGATCTATGTGAAGTTATACTATGTTGAAATATTTAAAGATTTAAATCAAGTCCCTTGATCTATGATTGTATCTTATTAAATAATATAGCTTTCACTGATATTTGTTTCTAACTTGGTTGACCACTAGCTTTGAGTCACTAAATACTAGTATTTGTTTCACATTATTCTTGAGTCCAAACTGTAATCCCAAAACTAAAGCCTCATAATCAACTCTATTTTTAGTGAAATGAAATTGTAACCTATATGATTTCAATAAATATTTACCTTGTGGATCAATAAACTCAATTCCCATGCCTAATCCTTGCTTGGATATATCACCATCATAGTGTAGAGTCCATAGTGGATCGAAACCTTCAGGTTTTGGCTTTTGTAATTGATTATGAGTAGTAAAAGTAAAAATAACAAGCTTAGGCAACTCATAATTATCCTCTTTATTCTTGAAATTATATTCCATGATGGGATACTTCATCCTTAGTTCTATGTCAATTTTGATTTGATTTGTAACTCCACTCCATGTTATCCAGATATGAGAGAATTCTATAGAGAGATATCCACTGAGTGTTCTGAACCAATCCCTACTCAAAAATAGTTGTATCCTTTTGGTATGTATACCACTAAAATATTAATGGTCATTTGGACTCTTAGATAATATTTTATTTAAATGCATACATTGGTTAATTCTCTAGCTACTGGTACCACTATTTTGTCCAATTGTGAAACTATTCTCTTTGAAGGACTTAGAATAAGACCTAGATTTTGACATATGGATGTGAGAATGATAGTTGAAAATGTTCCAAAATCAACTACATAATTATGAATGTTATTATTGAATGCTCAAATAGTGAGTAAGAAGGGTGAACCTTATAGCTTACTCTTGTAGATGGTGTTGGCATCAACAAATTTCACTTTGTCTATAGATGCTTTATTTCTTTCCATATGAGCTTTTCTAGTAATAGACTTCCCAAGCAGTTCCTTCTATTCAGGGATCGAAGCTAACTCATGAAGAGTTATATTCTCTTTGATCTTATTCATATCCTTAATAGTGTTGTATATTCCTTTTCTTAATTCTTCCTTGTTTTTTTTGTTGATCGTTCCCCTTTGGAAGGGATGGATTATTATCTAATTTAGGATTAGGAGGAATCACTGTGGTATTTGGAAGATTCGATGTTGTAATTGGTTGCTTATTCCTTAGATTATATACACCTCTCTAGAACTACTAGAAAACATGAAATTCATCCATATTATGTTATGTTTCATTGTCATCTTTGCTTGTGAAGGGAGAATCATGAGTTTTTAAGAATATAGACATACTTGAAGAAGTAGGATGTTAGTGGAATTATGGTGAATTATTCATCTAGTCTTGCATGATTACTTCTCTTTGAAATATTTTGAATGCTACACAAAACTTTACACAATCAACCTCACCTTGATAAGAGGTGTCATGAAATCTGGATGAATTAAGAAGAGCTATTTCTATCATGTTGATCTCTAAAACTTTGTTATGATAATTAGGCATATTGAATGGTTTGTTGTATCTTTAGAATCTAGCTTTTTGATTGTTGATTGGGCCATTATCAAGGCACATCTTCCTTTGCATATTCAAAAAGTCATTTCTCAACTTTTGAACCATATTTTAGATGGAATCCAATTTTTCCTTTATAGAATTAGTAACTTGTAAAATAGCAGTGGGGAGTAAAATTGATTGTTGATTTTACTGGTAATCATTACCTATCATATGATTGTTTAAAAACATAAAATTTAGATATGTTGTCTATGTCAATCGAGGAAGTGGGTATAATTTATTTTGATTGAATATCAAAACATTTTGATTCATATGTGATATCAAATTTAATGAGGGAAAGCCATTTTTAACATTAGGCACACCAAGTATTTGAGGATTGAGCTACCTATCTATATTGATATCCTCTTCATATGCTAACATCAAATTATTGGTAGCACATGCTCTTCTCAGAAACATGGTAGTGATTGGGTCTAGGGTATTCTATTACATCTCCAATGCTAATGTATTGTCTATTTTGTACCTTAGGATCAACTAGTTGTACATATTTTTGAACCTTGTGTTGAAAGAATGGATGGGCTCATTAGGTATTATCCTCATGCTGGTGAAGTGATGATATACCAAACCAAGATTGATAACCTATCCAAACTGCACATGAAAAGTTGTTTGACACTAATCCCAAGCAGTGATAACATTTTTAGTTAGATTTAAATAACAATCATAATCAACATCTATTAAATTGAAAGGGAATAATCTACATGTAAAATCCTCATGGATAAAATTTATTAATCTTAAATTAGCCTTAAAATATCTGATATGTTCTTCTACTATCCTTGCTCCTCCAAGAGAAAATAATGTTAAGTACTTTTCAAGACTATAAGGTAAATCATGCACATCTCCTGGGATGGAAGTAATAGATCAAACTAACTAGGGATGAACCATTGGTTGGTTAATAGGTAAAAGGTTCCTTAAAAGTAAGGGGTTCCCTATTAGAGGTGGATTGTTTTGAACTAGGGATGTTGGCATAGTTCTAGGTCTCCTATGATTTATCACTGGTGAGACTAGCAAACTAGCATGAGAATTAGATTTGGTCACTCTCTTGGGTGACTCTAGTGTAACTCTACACAAAGAATAACTTCTATTCTTAGGAGTGCAGACCTCCTTCTAGTGCCAATTTAATGTTGATACATGTTTTATGCATACCACAACATATTGAGGTAACCTTTGACATTTTAGGATTTTAATGGAGATAAACTCCACTCTAGGGCATGATTTACAGGTATGTGGTCTTTGACAACCTATTGATGGAACAGGTGGTAGGGCATGTAGGTTGTTGACAAGGTTTTTTGGATGGAGGTATGGTTCCTAAAGGGTAGTGAATCTCTACATGATTTGGATAGATGGTTGGATTCTAATCTAAAGTGGGTAGGTCTAAGAAAAACAAAAAAAAGAGGAAAGGGTAAGGTAAAAAAGAAGACTCTATGGTTTTTAGGAACTACTTCACTAGTTGTTTTCTAAAGGGACAAGTGCTCTCATAACCTATGCCTATTGATAGTAGCAATTGCACATAGAAAATTAGACATGATGAAGAAATATAAGGAGATACTGATGTAGGCAATTCATAGGCCTCAGATAAATTTTTTTCCTTTTAGAGAAGCTATTGCACACTCTTACTTAGGATATTATGGATCAAGCTAGAAAATTATTTGAGGTAGCTATTGCACACACACAAAAAACTACATCTAGGAAAACACTCATGTATATTAAAAATCATGAATCAATCAACTTGACTATCTTAACCAATATATTTTACCAATCTCTCAATACCTATTGCACATCTATAGATTAGTACATAAATCAAAATAATCAAAAATCCATTCATAGCTATTGCACACTAAAGATTATTGAAACATACAATGAAAGAAGTAATAAATAATTACATATAAATTGGAAAGAAAATACACAAACACATACGTTGACAATCAAAATTGATGTTGCTCCTATAATCAAAATTCTATGACCAAAAATCCAAATGGGATTACAATTGTTTATATAGACTTGGGGAAGGGGTTGCCTTATCCTCCAAGTTCATGCAAGGTCATTACATGTGATAGTCAAAACTTATGTTCTAACTATGGTTAAAAACCATATAAAAGTCCAATTATAGTTATCAGTTTTAAAATAGCCTTTACAAAAGCTATGTAACATGTGCATTTGTATAAAGGGACTTTTTACAATTATTGCTCAAACTGCAAGACAATATCTCCTTTTATAGGTTATGGGAACAACTTCTTGATATTTTAAGTTAGCCATTTTTCAAGTGGAACTTAGACATAAGTACCACTTTACCAATGTTTTAGAACTAATGACCCTATTGTTAGCTATGACCAATCTAACTAAATTGTGCATTGCATGTTTTCCATGCATTTATAGAATATCCTCTTGGAAGGATTAATAGGATCTTAACTTGAAAGAATAGAAAACATTCACTTACTTTACCTTTGAGATGTCATATAAGTGTAGCCTTCTTATGCTCTATTGTCAGATCTTCACTTCCATATTTGCTAACCATGTGTGTTCATATTCTTGATTGAGTTTAAATCTTTGAAAAGTCCATTGTTTACTCACACCTTTTGATCTTTTACATGATGAAATGTGAACGTGCCATTTGGCTGCTCCATAGGGGCCTCTATGTTATTTATAGTCATAGCTCAAATGTTTTTATGTGAAGTGGTAGTATTTTGACCTTTGAAAAGTACATGTTGATCTTTCCCCATTGATCATTTGTGCTCAAGTTAATGTGGTTCATAGATCTTATTGCTTTGATTTATTATTGCTTTGATTTATTGACTCCTATGAGCCTGACACTTGTCACATCTTCATTCATTTGAAAAATATCTGTTAATCTCACACTTTTGGATCAACTATATGGATTAATGCTGGCCATCAATCTACTTGGGCCCACTAACCTTTGATTTCAAAAATAGTTAATTTATGAGTTAAAATTTGATGTTCATGTGACTATAAAATATGTCCTCATGACTTTCAATGACGTCCATACAATTGTCATAATATAAACCTATGTCTTTTAGTTGTTAAGCCTAAATTTGATGTTTGTGTGGCCATCAAAGAAATCTTCACAACCATCAAAATTTAAAATCAAACCTTTTATCCCTAATCTTAAATTTAAAATTCATGTGAATGTTAAAGATGCCCACACAACTATCAAGTTGACTTAACTCCCTTCAAGATCGACACCTTGTCATTTTCAGGTTCATTATACTCTTAGGATAAGCTAATGTTAAAAAAATGCTCATATTTATACCACTTGGCAATTTCTCAGGGCTTTTATGCTCTATGACTATTGAGACTCATATCATTATATCTTTATACTAGGCTTTTGTGATGGTGACACTTTTCACCCTCATGGAGATCAACAAGTCTTTTTGAATTTTCAATGATTATTCTTACTTCATTTGATCAACTGAGCATGAGTTAATGTGATTCTTTAGATTTTCAAGCATAAATAAAAGACATACCTTAATCTAAAAGACCTTTCATATAAAATTATAGCCTAAGGTCTTATTTGCATTAATAAATCTGATTTAAACCTAGGCTTAGAATTTATAAAAGATCCCTTGTGCTAATTTTGACCTTTCTTAAATCATAAGATATAAAAAGGACCAAGCATATATATTTTTATCCTAAGGTCTTAGTATTAATAAAATATGATTATTACCTAGGCTGAAATCTTAAATTAAGCTTAAAACATAATAAAATTCTCTCTATGCAGGGATACCACATGGCAATAGGGTACTATTCTAGGGCTTTTGTTCAAGGGAAATGTTGTAGGATTTTTGTGTGGGGGAGTTGTTGTAGGGACCCTAATTTTGTCAAAAAAAATGTTTGAGACATAAATTCCAAAGGAATTACATTTTCATCGAATAAAATATTCAAGACACAAAGTCTAAAGGAATTGCATTTTCATTGGACAAAATATCCTAGACACAAATTCTGAAGGAATTGCATTTTCATTGGTCAAAATATCTAAGACATAAATTCTGAAGTAATTGGTCTGGGGCAGAAGTCCTCAAAGAATTAGTCGAAGACAAAAGTCCCGAAGGATAAGCTCATAGGTAAAAATGCCTAGGATAAAATTCCTAAAGGGTAAGTGTATTATGTCTAAAGGGTCATTTCAAAAAGGTTGAAGGGTCATTCTATAGAGTAAAATGGTCACAACAAAAAGGTTAAAGGGAAACTACAAAAAATCTGAAGGATCTACTTTGTAGGGAAAAGTGCCCATGATAAAAGTCTAAAGGGTCTACTTCATTAGGTAAATGTCTAGGATAGAAGTCCTGAAGGGTCATTTCAAAAAGGATAAAGGGTAGGTGTATTTCATTGAAAAAAATTCCCATGACAAAAATCTCACATACCTAATTCCGTCTGGGGAATTGTTTCAAAGAAAATGTCTACAAAAATGCCCCCAATAAAGATAAGTCCATGGCAAAAATCTTGAACAAAAAAAAAGCCTAAAAAAGACCAAATGCTTCAGGGAAAATGCTTGATAAAGATAAGTCCAATGAAGATAAGTCAGACAAAAGACCCAAAGGAATTAATTCTAATAAAATAAGACTGATAGAAATAAGGCCCAATACAAATATAAAGATAGTCTATGAAAACAAACACCAATTCCATCTTGTTAAAGTATGAAAAGGACAATAATTAATCTTATCCTAGATTTTTCATAAACATATATAAGAGGGGCTCAAATTCAAGACTGTAGTCTAAAAAAAAGTGGGTCCCCATTCCCATAAAGAAAGAGGGATGTTGAGTACAAAAAATACCAGTGAAATGCATGTGCGATATAAAAATATTATTTTATCTACCAATCATGAGATAAATAACATTTGATAATGAAATAAAATATATGTCTAATCATTCTTAAATCCTAATTTTGGAATTTTAGAATATTTTGAATGTTTTTATATTTTTAAAGTAATTTCATTTTTTGTTACATTTTTTAATTTTGAAACAAGAACCATAGAAACTATGAGATAAAGGCATGGGTTCAAAATTTGATGAAAGGGAAGGAATATGAAAAGGGATATAATATTGATAAAATCAATCATGTGTATGAAATGAAAAAATAACATGATGATGTAATCAAGAAGCTCTGTACAATCAATTTTTGCTTTTTTAGTAATTTTAATTGTTTTGATTTTTTTAATGTTTTTATTGTAATCAATCATCATCCATTAAGTCATACTAATCAAGATTGAAATCATTAGATTTATGAAAATACATGGAATATTCCTTTTCACATTTTGAATGTGTATATTCTATTCTATCTCTTATTTTATAATATATTTAATCATCCTATTCATTGTTACCATCATGTGGTATGTGAATTATGCTTCCTTCAAGTGAAAAAGTGATACAGTATTTTTTAGTATCCAATTTAGCTTGAATATGTTGTAACCTTGATTTCCATAATGTAAATAGTAGTTGATGTGAATGAGGCATAACCCATACATTTTTATTATCCAATTTTTTTTTGTAAGATATTGGGTATATGATATATCCAAGAGTTTCTTCCCAATCTACACTATGATGTAGCTCATTTATATTATGCCCCATTTTATGTAATCATATAACACTATAAATAATTTCTCATTTAGTAGTACCAATGGGATTATTTTTATAAGAATCCCATTTCATTTAAATTTTAATAGTTTAATCTTCTTATTCAAATTGATTTATATGAGTCGTATATGTAGATGGTGTAGTTTGAACCCCTGTATTAAGAGACATCTATTGATTCTATATTAATGTGATAATTCTCTCATGCTTGTATTTTTGAAATTTATTTTTTAATGTTTTGTATATTGTCCTATAATTATATGATAAGCACAATATGGTTTACCTACTTTATGCAAAAGACATGTTTTTGATTAGTGTCTAGTATTAGGTAATGTAATAAGTTTTTCATCTAACAACATTTTCAAAATTATTGTGGGTTTATCTTGAGGATGCATTGTTTGTAACAATGGTGAAACCTTTGAACCACATATTTACACATTATTCACTATATTTTTTGAAAATTCCATTTGATATTTATTATTGTAATAATTTTTCACATTATCATATGTAGGCATACCTAAAATATTATTACCTTTTGTATTTGACTGATCTTTAACAATTAATTTTGAATCATCACGGTATATCCCTATACCATTGGGTGTGAATAAAGCATGGGATAAATACTTACCCGAGGAGTTGAAATTTAGGTTGTGTATTTGATAATATATCATATCAACCATGTTGGATTCATCACCATAACTATCATAATGATCTAAAACATTTCCATCTTTTACTTCTAAATTGAATAGTAAAGGAAGACTATAAATATAATATTGTTGATTCAAATTATAGTGATGTTCATTTTGTATATTTTATTTTTATCTCTCATGCCTTATGTAACTTTTAGTATTCAATTTATACCCTTTTTATTATTATTTTTAACTTGTCCTATTCAAGATATTCCATTTGTAACTTTTAACTTTCTAACTATTTCTTTTGTAATTGTTCTTTATGCACTATTTCTTGTTCTTCATGTAATTTTTGGAGTTATATTTGTGTTGATTTGGGTTTTATGGAAACCATAGAGAAATTTATTGGGTATCCTCTAATTTTTAAGGATTAATGAAAATATTTCACTTCAAGATAGGACTTTTAGGGTATTTATTTTTATAAGAACCTATTGGTGGAATAGTGGTGAGCGATACCGATTGTTTACCATAGATGGATCTAATATGGGTTAACCTAGATTTTATTCAAGTGGGTGGAGGAATGATGGTTTTAAATAATGTAATTAGGACTTATACAAAAATCAAAAAATAGAAAGGAAGGGTAGAAAAGAGGTTTATGGACCGTACAAGAGGAAAACATTTCAAGACCAACACTTGAACTAAGGTAGGACAAGAAATCATAAGACTAATATTTTATATAAGCTGATATAACATAATAATAATCAAACATAGTAAGGAGTCAAAGGGAACCAAAACATAGTAAACTAGAACATGCAAAATTAAAGGTTACCATATTTGTCATATAATTATTGCACATCTATAAGGGGAGATTATAATTAGCTTGCACAAGGCATTCAAGTTGGATATAGATTAAAATGAATAACTATATTAGAAAGACATCTCATGCAAAAAATAATAATTAAGATATCAAAATGACAAAACATCCCACATAATCCATAGAATTGGAGAAGAATATATATATTTTCACATGAAGACTAAGTCAAGTAGAAGTTCTCATAATTTCATATTAAGATTAATAGCCAAAATTCTCTTCAACTTGGGAAAGGGAGGTTACAAGTATAAATAGTCTTGGGATGGGGAATACCTCATTTCTCAAGTGGATTCTAATTATAAAATTACAAAAATAATATGTGCATCCTAATCTCATGCAAAGGATGTATGTATAATAGTCAATGTAAAATAAACTCTTACAATTAAAAATATAATATATACATGCAATGTATAGATGTAACTAACGTTATAACTTAAAAAAATATGCAAGTACATAGTTATATTTAGGTGGGTGATGATGTGGAACCTCTATATAAATAATTTGGAGTGATTGGTGGAGGGACTAAAGTAATCACCAAAGTTCCCTGTGGGATCAAAATTAGGCCCGTCAAAGTTTATAGGAATTCAAATCCACAATATTGGGATCTCTGAGATACTAGAGAAGTATTAGACAATTGATGCATGGTTAGTATTGATATTGAATCCATCTCTTTTCCCTTGAGTTCTTCAAATAATGTGTGTACTATATCAAACTCCTAAATTATGATGTCAAAATTAAGCAGGGAAGGTTAGAAGAGTTTTATGGCCTCAACCATCAACCTTGTCTATTTAGCTTCCATGCTCCTGAATTCAACTCCTAGAGATTCAAAATCTTGTTACTCTATCTTTATCAAAATTAACCAATTTCAAAACTTCATTATTAGTTTTGTATATAGTTCTTTCAATTTTTTATTTCAAGTTGTTTATAGATTCTAAGCTAAGGTTCTCAAAATTTGGTTTGTTGACTAGTTCCCCTATAGGAGTGATCACATTAGTGACCCTAATGTCCTTAAAAATTTATAATCCTCACTTTCATGATTATAAAAACATCTTAGTAAAGTCTTCATCTAATTGTGCTAGTTGAAAGGAGCATCCCTTATTATAATTATGAAGTTAAGGCACCATGATGCGTCCATGTAGGATATCCAGTTTAATTGGTAGAAGACACTAATTTTGGAGCATTAAACTAATTAATTCAACCTCTTCTCTATTTTTCTCATTTGATGCTATAACTTCATTAATTATTTCTATTAGATTGTCTTCCTACTCTATAAAATTGGATGCTTTACAAATTGTTGTACAACTTAGTAGCTATATTTTGTACATCATCAAGTATCTTTCAAGAAGCATGTATAGTTTGTCTCTATTACAATATTTGATATGCTTCTTCTTTGATCTGATACACCTCGTTCATGGATTCATTGGTTGAATATATAAAAGTGAATAAATATTCAGTATATTCATTAGGATCCCTTAGATATTTTTTTGCTTTCTTTGCCAAGGGAAATAGATTCTCTTTTTACTCAAATTTAATTTATTCCCTTGTACTCAAATTTAAAGGCTTCCTCTTCCTCACCCTTTGGATAGTTTCACTCTTGTTGTCAAACTAGGTACAGACTATGGGTAACTTTGTAGCCACCAATTTCTATCTCTCATCTCTTGCACTATTCATCTTCTCTACCCATTTAAGAATAACAAGTCCCCTTTATTTTTAGATGTGAAAGGTGGAGGAGTCATCAAAAGAGGTATTAATGATGGAGGTGACACTAATGCACTTATTTATATGGGGAATTAGAAAGTAACATGGATAATATTATGTCATAGTGAATGCTCTCTTAATGGAGTGACTTCATCCACATACTTTGTCAAGCCTAGAGTTGTCTCAATACTCATAGTAGATAATTATATGTGTGAAGATTGTGGCATTAGTAGATCCTATTGAGCTAAGGGTTTCTTATGAGATGGTGGAATTTTAGGGTTATATGTGGAAACCTCAACCTTACTTTGAAAATGAACCCTTTTATTTTGGGTATTTATCTGAATTAAAGGGGAAAAAATGGGTGTATTAACAAAACTAGACAAAATAATACTTGGGATAGATAGAGGAAAGTCTATAGATGGAATATTTTTAGTGGAAATAGATGAAACAAGGGAATAAACTACCTCACTTATGTTATAGCTTTGTTCTTCTATGATGATTTTATGATCCAAATTTATTTTTTGTTGTAAGGTTTTCAAGCTCATGGCCTTAACCTTCTCTAAATTTATCTCTTCATCATCTAGCTTGGTTATTCACTAAATTTAGGACTAATCCCCATCATTGTTTCCACATCTTCCTTATCCTCATCAATTGAATACTAAACCAAAGAGATAACTAATGCCAGGTCCTCTTCTTATTCATTAAGGGATTCCTCTATGTTAGGGAGACTTGAAGATGGATTTTATTATATTTTATTCCTTGGAGGAAGTGGAAGGACCTTTATATTTCCAATGGTAAGTGACCACAGGGAATTGGAAGGATAAGGGGATGGTGAGACAAATGGGTGAGCTATAGTTGTGGAATATACCATTTTAGATGGTGTAATGGTGAATATATGGATAATAATAGTGGATGGAGGGGTGAAAGGAGTAGGAGTTGACATGGTAGGAAGTGATTGCGAGGATTCCTCCTCACTGATGGTAGTGCATGGAGGTGGACTTATTAGAGTTGCCTGAGAAGAAGAATTAGTATCTAAAACTAACATGAAATAATCCTATATAAACTTAGGGAGAATTACTTGGGTGAAAATTTTAAGTAGTGGTAGAGGTGTCATGAATAACATGCTCTTCTATCGATATCGAGGAGGTGTTTTTTTATCCTTGGTAGTTGTTGTTTAAAAAATTATAAAATTAGTTTTTGAAGATGAAAAAGGAAGATGAGTATGTTAGAGGCCTCTTATAATTTCTCTTCTTATTTGAGTATTTGACTCCCTCTGGGTACTAGACTCTCCCTCTTGAAAACTTAATTTTTCTCATATAGGAGAGGGGGTTGGTCCTACCCATCTAAATCATATGGCTGAGTGGGAGGCCATTAATGGCTTTGTGCTCTTTTTTCTTGTTATTCCATATATTTGGATTGTTATTTAGTAATCTTAGGATCATATTGAAGTTCTCAAATATGGATCATGAATATTTATTTATCCCTTATTCTTGTCCATATTTAAGTATCATTTGATGCATTTAGAAAAACAACATCCTGATGATACTCTTGGTGTCCATATGAAATGTTCACTTTCTTATTTTCTTTGAGTTATTTGAGGTATATTATGATTATCTTCCTAGTGTCCCATTCCATAAATTGGGCCAAATTAAAATTATAATATGTAATAGCCTTTCCAATTTGGATAAAATGTGGCCTAATCACAAATTGAAGTTGACTAACACTCAAAGGAGTTTTATAATAGTAATCTTGATGTTTTTGACCTATCTCCTTATCAATGCTATTATATTGTAAAAAATACACCTCATGTTTTATAAAATATTTTCTTGTCCATATTTTAGTATCATCTGATGCATTCATAAAAACAACATCCTAATGATACTCTTGGTGTCCATATGAAATGTTCACCTTCTTATTTTCTTTGAGTTATTTGAGGTATGTTATTATTGTATTCCTACTGTCCCATTCCATAAATTGGGACATATTCAATTTATAATATGTACTAGCCTTTCTAGTTTGGATAAAATGTGGCCTAATAACAAATTGAAGTTGACCAACATTTAAAATATTTTTATAATAATAGGCCTAGTGTTTTTGACCTATCTCCTTATCAATGATATTATATTGTAAAAAATAAACCTCATGTTTTATAAAATTTTTTTTGGCATGTAGCATGGTAGGAACAAAGAGCTACCCTTGTTCCTTCAAATCTAATGAATATATATTAGGGATAATATCAATAATCCCCCAATTTACCAATACTTTTTAATCATGTTTTCAGATAGCCTAGACATCTAGGTGCCATAAACTAATTGATGCACTGAAGGATAAATTTACTCACATATATCTATAATTTCCATCATGAATTTATAAATAAACATGAAATAATAATCTTCATAAATTATATTACCAAGATACTCTGTTAAAGGCTGCCATAGCTTCTTATGTGTCTAGTGGACAATGCCTAGGACTAGATCAAGTAGGTATGACATCAGGTGGAAATTACCATTACCTAGCCTATAATAGTCTAAAATATCTATGTTTTCAACCTTTCACTTATAAATTTCCTTAGATAAACCAACTTATTTTAAGTTAAAAGTATGTCCAATAGAGGGACCCATTCCACTTGTATATAAGTAATGCTCTCAAAACCATATAACCTGTTTAGGAGAGCCATAGCCATCCTAATTTTAGGTCTAAATTTAATAATGATATTAGAGGAAATTCCTCCTTTGGGATTCAAAATTTTTCCCTTGACCAACCATTTTTTTAATTCCCATCAATTATGTTATTTTCAAGCCAAACATTGGCCAAGACTTGGTTCTAAGCAGTTTTAGGTCATAAAATCTCAATGTACCTTTCAAAATCCCTACCAAAAATAAATATGGCTACATTTTTGTTTTTATTAATGTGTAATAAATCTCCATAAAATGTTCTATTAAAAAATAAACCTCTAAGTAGGTATATGCAAGGCATTACCTTGGGTTTTGTTAATGATAAATTAAGGCCTTATGTTTTCATGGGAAACAGGTCATTAATGTATTGTTTATCATCTATAGACAGCTAGTCCTATGCAAAGTAGGGTGTCATGGACTCTATGTCATTCCATTGGGTTAAATAATGAAGGAATTTAAATTTTAAGGTAGATTTATAGAAAAATATATCCAAAAAGTCCTCGACTCAAGCATAATAATAAATCAAGGGGGCTTGAGCAAGCGTTTATCTTTAAGAGGAGTCCATTATTTATCAATATGAACTATGAATTTTTTTACAATTATTTTGGTTTTTTCTTTTCAGGCTCTCTAAAAAAACTAGGGTTATTTGAACACTTGAGGGCTTAGGATTGTAATGTTTGATTGATAGCTTGATAGCAAAGTGACTAACTTTCAACAAAATTTTGTATGTATTATCAAAATTCCAAATATTTATATACATTTGTGTGTCATAAATGCAAATAAATAAATTTTGATTTCATTATGATTTCAATTTTAATGTGTTAGTCAACTTTGGTAGGTTCAATTGTATGCCAGATGGAAACTATTTAGTATATTTTTTGCATCCAATCATCATATTCTAGATGGCTATCAAATCCTCATTTATTTATCTTTTTGCCTTTTTATAGAACTCATTTATGTATATTTTGAGCTTGTGTCTTTTATATTATGACACTTGTCTATTTTTTATTCACTCAAGCCTTTAAATCTATATATAAGCTTTATATACTTTGGGGCTACAAGTCAACACAATTGTGCCATGTGAAACAACCTAGGATATGTAGGGACTTAAGAGTGCAGGAGAATGAGACTTTTCATTTATGTATGCCTATATATAGGTTTAATATTATATAATGTTGAAACATAATGGGAGCTTGAGGCCATGGGGAAATGAAGATTTGAATCCATGGGGCAATTAGTCAATTGTCAAAATATATCTCTATTTTAAAGTTTGGGACAATATGATTGTGCCACTCATCATTTTATAATATCTAAAAATTTCATAGACATTAAATTGAGGGGATATTGGGCCATTATAACCATGAAATGTTTATGAGGTTTTAGGTAAATAAAAATGTACCAAGTGTCAAATGTTGAAGCTCAAAAGCTTGGGACCATTAGACTGCAAGAACTCAAGTTCATTAGAATATGTCAATACTTTAATTATTTTGGATTGATGAAAATGCACCATCCATTGTATGATTTAAATTTGTAAAATCATGACCATTAGACAATTTAATTTAATTTTAAAGCTTCTAAGCTTCTGTGTAAAAAAATAACACCACATGGCCTCTTCTCTGAGCTCAGGGACATTAAACACTTCAAAAAAATTTGAAAGTCAAGGGATTCATATGAAATATGGATGACACCCATAAAAATTTTAGATATCATAATATTTAGAAGAGTTAAAAACTTTTTCAAAGGGATATAGGTTTTGGATAACACTGTTATGCCAACTAGTCTTATACATAATAAATCAAGGCCTAATTATGAATAAGTAATGAATTCACATAGATGTTCCCATAGACACAAAAGTATAAGAATACTAGGAAGAAAACATTAGGCTTGTTAGTCCATATAAATCATGAGAATTATAAAATCCCAAGGCTTAGGATAAATCAAGATGATTATTCAAGCTTTGATTTTTAATTTTTTAATTTTTGTAACTTTAAAATTCCAAGATAACCTTATAATCTTGTATTAATAAATCATTATCATGGATTCATAACGTTGAAATGTCCCTAAATAAATATTTTTGAAAAAAATGGGCCCTAATTTTGAAATTTTTAAATGGGGGGTATGTGTTAGGGTGTAACAAATGCTAACTCACAAGGGAAAATACTCCTGAGTATTTTGAGAACCCAAAATTCTAAAAATGCATCATGACAAAACTTTAGTTCTAGAAATATAGAAAAAAATTATAAAATATACTTCTACTTCCTCATGCAACATACTAAATCTCCTCATTCCTTGGATTTGTGTGTATGATCTACTGAACTTAATTCCTTTTGGTTATGAATTTTTTTATAGATACCTGAATAACCACTATAGGTTTCGTTTTAACTCCTAATTTAGTAACCAAATATTAAGCAAAGCCTAGGCATTATTATACTTCTAGATAGGTGTCGATAACCCTGACAAAGATACCTATGATTCCACTCAAAGCCTTTCTCTACTACTAGTTATGCATCCATAGTCCCAATAAATATTACTTGCATGCATGATTTGATTTGATTTTTTAATTATATATATATATACACATAAAATTAGATACAAAATTATAGGGACATGTTGAAAAAATACATTTTATTATACATATACCCAACCAATGGTGTGTGTGTATGTGTGTGTGTGTGCACACACACATAAACACACACACACACACAAACACACACACACAAACACACACACACACACACACACACACACACACACACACACACACACACACACACACACACACACACACACACACACACACACACACACACACACACACACACACACACACACACACACACACACACACACACACACACACACACACACACACACACACACACACACACACACAAGGGTTGGGAATCACCATTAACTGGGTATATCTATAAGAAAACATATTTTTTCAACATGTCCCTATAAGTTTGTATCTATTTTTATGATCTCTCATCCCAATTTTAGCATGAAATGGTGCAATAAATATTTTTAAAATTAAAATTCTTTCTAAAATTTTCATGAGTATATCAGGAGTCCAAAAAATTCATTGATCTTGTTGTACCCAACACCCCCTTTTTTTAATAAGGAAATGGGGACCCACATTTTTCAAATTATTGACTTGATTTTGAGCCTCCCTCTTCTATGTTTTTATGAAAAATTATTAAAAAGATCATGATTTGGCCTTTCATATATTTTTAGAGTAGCATTGATATTATGTTTTCATAGACTAAATCTCTTGTTCTATCGAGTTTATTACTTTAGGCTAATTGTTTTTGGGCTTATGTTTTCATGAACTATCTTTGCTATCCTCTTGGGAAATAATTATTTCAAGGCTTATTGTATTTTCAGACTTATTGTTTTGGATCTCATCCTACCTATCTTTGTCAATTTTTTCACTGTGTACTAATTCTTATGGACTTATCTTTATCAGAGAAATTTTTATGAACATTTTATCTAAAACAATTCCTCTATTGAAATTGGTCTACATGCTCCTTTTTATTATGGGCTTTTTTCCTAATGTTTCCTCCCCCCCCCCACTTTATTTTGAGCCTACCCTTTGGATTTTACAAAGTAGATCCTTCAATACTTTTATCATGTACAAATGATTTATGGAGTGGACCCTTCAAATTATTTCCAACTTACCCTTCAACATTTTGAAATTTCCCTTCAGAGATTTTGAAGTGCCCTTTCTTACTAACCTACCCTTCAAGATTTTTGAAAGTGTCCTTTGGAATATTTGTTGCAACCTTTTTTGACAAAATTCCTTTGGTAATTTTACAATTTCCCTTCACACTTTTCATTCAAGACTTTTATCCTACACCTTAGCCTTTTCTTTTGAACACTTTTTCTAAGAGAAGCGACCCTTTGGGAAAATTATTATAGAAATTTTATATGAAACAATTCCCCTAAAGGGTACATTCCCTTCAGATTTCTTGAAACATTCCCTTTGATCTTGTTGAAAGTACCCTTTGGGAATTTTGTAGTTACCTTCTAGGACTTTTGTAAAGGCCCCTTCCCATCAAAATTTACTCGATGAATTAGACCCTTTAGGTGCTTTTGCCATGAAGTAGACCCTTTGACCTTCCAAGCCTATCCTTCAGGACTTGTTTGTTAGCCCATTTCTTTTATACCTTTTGTTTCAAACATTTTATCCAGCATAAAATTCCCAAAACAATTCCCCCAAAGGGCACATGCCCTTTGGTCTTCATTAAATTCACCCTTTAAACATTTCAAAAGTGACCTTTTGGCACTTTTTGAAGTTGCCACTTACCCTTAAAATATTTTGAAAATGACCTTTCATCCCTTTCAAAGGTCCTACATGCCCTTTACCTTCTTAGAAATACCCTTTGGGACTTTTGTCTTGAGCCTTTTATCCTTTGGGCCTTTTGTCCTCTAACCAATTTATTTAGACATTTTCTCTAATAGAATAAAGACCCTTTAGGAGAATTATTGTGGGTATTTTGTCCAAAACAATTCCCTCAAAACAATTCCTTTGGGACCTTTTGAAAGGACCCTTTACCCATTTTTATCCTTTGGCCTTGTTGAATGCACCCTTAAATAATTTTTAAATGGACTTTTTCACCATGAAGAATTCCTTCATGACTTTTGTCCTGCACCTTTTAATAGGACAATTCCTTTGTACTTTTTATTTTGGATATCTTATCCAACACAAAAGTCTTGAAAAAATTTCCCCAAATAGAACACGCCCTTTAGACATTTTTAATAATACCCTTCAACCCTTTTTAAAGTGGTCACTTACACTTCAAAACTTTTGTTCTAGACCTTTTACCCTTCAAAAGTACCCTTTAGAACTTTTATTTTGAGCACCTTACCCTTCATACAATTCCTTTAGACAAATCATCTGATGAAAATAAATATTTGCGAGAATTATTGTGAACATTTTGTCTAAAAAAAGTCCCTTGTGTAAGTCCCGAAGCAATTATTCCATTAACAAAAGTCATGAAAGAAATGATAAACTGCCAAGTGACACCTTTGCATTGGAGAGCATTTCAAACATTTAATATTTTAGCCTAGGCAAATTGTATTTTATCAAATAATAAGATCTTAGGATAAAGATAAAATATTCATGTAGGGTCCTTTTTATATGTCTTCCAAAGGATTGTGCTAAGTCTTTCATTTATGTTAGCACAAGAAGGAAGTCCTGAAGGAGTGACATGTGTTAGTTGATGAGATTAAATTTTATGGTCACGTGGACATCATTCAATGGTTGTGAGGACATTAAATCATGGTCATACAAACATCAAATTTAACATCACCAATGTGTTTAAAATCTATGATTAAATTTTATAGTCACATGAACATCATTTGATGGTCATGAGGGCATCATTTGACATTCATGTAAACATCAAATTTAGCCCTGGTGATGGACTAATTCATGAATTTAAAGTTTAAAATATCGTAAACATCATTTGATGACTACAAGGATGTCATTTTATAGTTATTTTAATGTAAAATTTAATATCATAAACTATCTATTTGAATTGAAACCGAGATCTTATGACATGCATTACTTGGGCCCATTTGATCAAATAATGTAAGAGTGACTTAAAATGTGAAAGATCCATGAGATTAAAAAGTGTCACCATCATGGGAGCCTAGTAAATAGATCAAAAAACCTATGGGAAGAAGCAAAAATCCTAATATGTAACACCCAAAGGTCCTGAGAAGCGACCAAGTGGCATGCTCACATTCCATCATGTAAAGGATTAATGGTGTGAATCCTAGGTGGACTTTTCAAAGATCTTAGACTCATTAGGCATTGACATGTGTTATAATATAGTTACGGGTAGAATACTTAGATCTTTGGACTATGCCTATCAATAGACATTGGATCTCATAGTTGACCAAAAATATGAACACACATGTTCGAATTCGAGTGATGAATATAAAATTAAGGATCTAATAACAAAACAAGATAAGGCTCTATTTACATGTCATATTAAAGAGCATTAGAAAGTGTTTCATGTCTATATTTTATTTGAAAATGGATAATTTGAAATAGTTAATTGGTTTTTTTCACAACCTATGAAAAGAGGCATGTATAATTTTAATAAATGGTGTATCTGTTTGAAGTTGCATATAGTTCAAGATACAATTATAAAATAGACCTTGTCTTTATAAACATACACATGTTACATATCTTTGGCAAAGTATATTTTAAAATAGATAACTGTAAATAGTCTCTTATATAGTTTTAGACCATAGTTAAAACTACATGTTCTAGTTTTCACATGCAAATCACTTGCATGAACTTGGTGGATGAGGTGACCCCTTCCCCAATCCTATAAAAATAATTGTAATGTAACTTGGATTTGGGTTAGCAAATTTTGAATACAAGAGAAACATCAATTTTGATAGTCAATGAATGTGTTTGCATATTTTATTTCCAATTTATATGTAATTAGTTGTTATTTCTTTTGGTTGCATGTTTTAATAATATTTAGTTAGAGTTGTGAATATATTTTTGATTAGTTTGATTGATATAATAATTTTTAGGTGTGAAATAGATACTAAAAGATTGGCAAATATATTTTTTAAGATATTCAAGTTCAAATTGAATCATAATTTTGATTATGCATGAGTGTTCTCTTGGATGTAGTTTTTTATGTGTTTGCAATGGTTACTTGGGATACTTCATTATCCTAAGGCATAATATTTTTATTAAGGGTGTCTAATAGCCAAATTAAAGGAAGAAAACTTTGTCTAAGTATTTTGAATTTCTTGTATCTCTATCACCTTAGACTCCTTAGTCATGTCTGATTGTGTATGCAATTGCTACTAGTAACATACATAGGTTCTGAGAGCACTTGTCCTTTTAGAAACCATATCTAGGGGAGTAGTTCCTAAAAACCATAGAATCTTTCTTTTTTTGCTTTACCATTCTCTTTTTTTTTTGAGTTTTGTTTTGAGATATGCCAATCCGAGATTATCAAGTAGCCATCCAACCAGCTCATGTAGAGATTCACTACCCCTATTAGAACCACACCTCCATCCAAAAAAATTGTCGATAACCTACATGCCCTACCCACTATTACATCAATAGTTAAAATAAGTTTCATACCTGTAACTTGTGCCTTGAAGTAGAGTTTACCTCTATTGAGATCCTAAAACATTAGAGGCGGCCTTGTTATAACTATAGTATACATAAAAACCACACCAATAGTTTAATTAGTGCTAGAAGGAGGGAAACACCTCAGATAATAGAGGTTAGTCTTTACATAGAGTTACGCTAGAGTCACCCAAGAGAGTGACCAGATCTAATTCCTACACTAATTTATTAGTCTCACACTTGACAAATCATAGGAGACCTACAGTTATGCCAACTACCCCAATCCAAAACAATCCCCCTCAAGTAGGGAACCCCTTATTTGTAAGGAACCCTTTACTTGCTAATCAACTAATGGACCAATAATAGCCTTGGTTAGTTTGCTCTACCATCATCATCCCAATTGACATGCATGACTTGTCTTAGAATCCTAAAAAGTATCTACCATCCTTTTCTCCTTCAAGAACAAGGACAATAGAGGAAAATATCAAATCAATCAAGGCTGATCTAAGATTAATAAATGTTATAGATGAGGATGTTACATGAAAACTATTACCTTTTACTTTTATGGATGATACTTATGATTGGTATTTAAATCTAACAAAAAATTCCATAACCTCTTGGAATGAATTCCAAATAACTTTTCTTGTGTAGTTTGGATAGGTCACCAATCCTAGTTTGGTATACCAACATTTCACTAATATGAAGTGAGAACATAATGAGCCCATCCATGCTTTGAATGAAATATTTAAAAATATGTACAATAGATTGACCCTAAGATATAAACCAGAGGAAACACTAGCATTGGAAATTTAAAATAATGCCTTAAAACCTATCACTATTATGTTCTTGAGAAGAGCAATTATGACTAACACTTTGGTGCTAGAATTCAAAGAGGCTATCAATATAGATAGATGGATCAATATATAAATTCTTTGAGTGACTAATGTTAACAATAGTTTTAAAACACTAAATCTAGTACCACATGTAAGGAAGAATGACCCAACATTCAAATAGAACTAGTTATATACGCTACCCCCACTGATGTAATAAACATAATAAAATATTGTCTACCTAAATAATCATGAAATAGGTAATGGATATTAGTATAACTAGCAAGTGGTTTCACTTCCTACACCTACTTTGAAAGGTACAAATTCCACAAAAGTATAACTAGACTCTATTCAAAAGATGGTTCAAAAGTTGAGCAATGATTTCTTGAATATGCAAAAGAAGATGGGAAATGAAAATGACCCAACTAGAAATAAAAGTACTAGATTATATATATATATATATATATATATATATATATATATATATATATATATATATATATATATAAACCACTAAAAAAGTCTAAAAAACCTAACAAGCTTCTAAATATCAACATAATAGAAATGGCTCTTTACAATTGGTGGAAGATCCATAACACTTCTAAGCATGGTGAGCTCAATTGCATTGAATTTGTGAAACTTTTAGAATATTTTAGAGAGAGGTGGTTAGATAAGATTATATGTATAATATACCTAATAATAATTTGAATCCTAGTTATTTTATCACTACCATGTTTTTTAAACCCATGAGTTTCCTTTTCCAAGTGAAGATGATATGGACCCAAATACAACATGGATGAATTTCATACTTTATAGAAGTTATAGAGAGGTGCATACAATATAAGGAATAAGTAGCCACTCACAACATCAACTCCTCCAAATACCATGGTGATTCCTCCTAATCCTAAATTAGACAATAATCCAACCCCTCTAAAGGGGAACAATCAACAATAGAGCAAGGAAGAACCAAACAAAAGAGGATACAATATCATTGAGGATATGAGGAAGATCAAAGAAAATATAACTCTTCATGAGTTAGATTAGATAAATAAACAAAATGATATTCTCTATAATTTCATTACTAAAAAATAATTTATGGATAAGGCAAAAACATCTACAATTAATGTAAAGGCATCTAACACCAACATCATCTACAAGAGTAAGCTAGAAGTTCCACCTTTTATGTTAACTATATGAGAATTCGGTAAGAACATTCATATCTATTTAGTTGATTCTAGAGCTTCTGTAACTATTATGCCTACATCTATTTATCAAAATCTTGGCTTAATGTCAAACCCTTTAAAGAGGACAATTTCTTAACTAGACAAGATAGTGGTCCCAATAGTTAGAGAATTAAATAATGTACACATTCAAGTAACATCTAAGTCAAGAGTCCAAAAGACCATTGAAATTCAAGTGGTGGACATACCTAAAGGATAAATTATACTAGTGAGAAGGGATTGGTCCAAAATGCTTAACAAATATCTCTCTATATAATTTTATCACATATGGCTGCCATGGAGAGGAGTTGCATCAAATAAGAATTTATAGATAGCCTAGAATGAAGTATCCCATTATAGAATACAATGTAAATAATGAAGAGGTAACATATAAATATCCAAACCTTGGTATTTATAATTTTACTATTAGAGTCAAATACAGAAAATAAAACTTGAAGGTTGCAATTAGTTGTGGATTCTACACTTTGATGGTGTTAGATCTGAGCAAGCATAAAGCTTGGGAATTGAGTTGATCAATGTAAAAGGTAAGAAATTATTGGTATCATATAAATTATAATTTATATTTACTAAAAATTGTGTTGAGTATGAATCTCTAATTATAGAACTATAGTTTTCACTCAATAATAATGTAGAGTAGATATTAGTGTTTGGTGACTCAGATCTAGTGGTCAAACAGATCATAAACAAATATTAATGTAATTTATCATATTTAAAGAGATATAAGCATATATCATAGGACTTGATTGAAATATCTGTATATTTCAACATTATTGCACTTCCCAGAGAGAAAAATCAAACCATACTACTAATCTAGAGCTACTACAAGAATCCAAAGTAAATAAGTTCTCTATTGAATTGGTGCCTTGCCCTTATTTTCTAGATAACATAGAAAATTTATAGGTCTTTGATGATGACAAATAGATTATTCATTTTCTAACCAATTTAGGGGAGTTTGATTCCCAAATCATTGATGACAAGGATATTAATCACTTATGTCTAGAGGAATTAGATAAAGAGGACATTCTTCAGCTTAAAGAAAATTGAATTCTAGCTAGTTTGGTTTCCTTGGAGAGACCATTTGACATAGATACTCAAGCACAATAGTTAAGGCATTTAAAAGTCAATGAATTATATTTCCAAAAAGAGAATTTAGGATATGAACAAAACCCATGTTATGTGAATATTAATCTCAATTACACCCCAGAAGAAATACAATGAGTTAAGGATTTAATTGCTCAACAAATAGATGTCATTGTCTAGACATATGAATACCTAAAGGTGTATGAACCACATGTCATAACTCATATTATTCCCCTTGAGATAGATTATAAACCATTTAAATAGAGATAATGGCTAGTAAATCCTATTCTAGAGCCTCTCATTCAAAGAGAAGTAGAGAAGCTATTGAGTGTAAAAATCATCTTCCTAATCAGATATTCTACCTGGGTAGCCAATCTGGTCCCAATAAGAAAGAAGAGTGGTGAGATCATATTATGTGTGGAATTCAAAAATATTAACAAGGATTTCAAAAAGGATAATTATTCTTTGCCTTGTCTAGATGAGGTCATACAAATAGTGAGTGGTTTTGAAATGATGTCCTTTTTGGATGGATTTTTAGGCTACAATCAGGTGCTAGTGTAATCAAAGGATAGAATGAAATGATGTTTACCATGAATTGGGGAACTTATGGATATAAAAGGATTATTTTTGGCCTAATAAAATTAGGATCTACATTTAAACATGTCATGGATCATGCCTTCAAGGGACTAATGGGAAATGCATATTTATCTACATGGATGATCTTACAGTATACTCAAAGAATAAAAAATACCACATAAGTCACATAAAATCCATATTCAAAAGATGTAGAGGGTTTGGTATTTCATTTAACCTAAAGAAAATCATCCTTAGAGTGATTGAAGGCAAAGTTTTGGGGTATATCATTACCAAGGATGGGATTAGTATTGATTCCTATAGAATTCAAGTGATTTCAAAGATCTAGCCACCAAATAGAAAAAACGAGGCCAAATCATTCATAAAAAAGATTAACTTCATGAAAAATTTCCTCTTAGGAATTTTAGAGATTGTCAAGCCCCTAAATGTCATGCTCAAGAAAGACACTAAAATATATTGGACAAATGAAGCCCAAAAGTCCTTCCAAGACATTAAAGATGTAATATCATAGGCTCTAGTAATTAGTCCTAATTTTAATAAAGATTTTTATCTATACTCATTTTCTTCAGAGCACTTGATTGATGTTATGATCACATAGAATAAAGATGAAACTAAGTATCCAATCATGTTTATGATCATGAACTTGAAAGATGCAAAACTGAGGTACTCTATGATTTATAAATATATAATTGCCCTTGTCAAAGTAGTCAAGAATTTTTGGCACTATATCTTGAGGAATAAATTAATTTCCAATATATATAGAATAAATATGAAAATAAGTATCCAATCATGTTTATGAGCATGAACTTGAAAGATGCAAAACTGAGGTACTGTATGATTTATAAATATATATTTGCCGTTGTCAAAGTAGTCAAGAATTTTTTGCACTATATCTTGAGGAATAAATTCATTTCCAACATGCTTGATCCTCCTATCAAGCTCACCTTGTCACAAAATGATCTAGGAGAATGATGAGGCAAATAAATGGCCAAGTAGAGGTCAAGGCATTATTCAGCTCATGATTGAGCTAGATTGATGCAACATTGTTGAAGAGGTGTATGATGCTAAATTCTTTAAAGGAGAGTGGTGTATTGATATAGTACAATATTCACTTATAGGATCTTGTTACCTAGATCTCAATAGATAAATAAAGATATCTTTGGGACTCCAATATGCTCATTACATGATCAAGAATGGAGTCCTATATAGAAGGAACTATGAATGTATTTATATTAGATGTTTATCTATAGAGGAAGCTAAAGAAATCCTTGAGAACTTGTATTAGAAGATAGGTAGTGGTCACCTGTTTGGGAATACCACAACCCATAAAATCTTAAGATCTGATTAATAATGGCCAAACATATTTAAGGATGCTCATACTCACATTAGAACATGCAATGAATGTCAAGCTTTAGCAAAGAGATAAGTACATGCAATAATGACTTTATATCCAGTTGTAGGAGGAATGCTATTTTCCCAATGGGGTTTAGACTTCATTGGTGTCATCAAACTAAATTCCTCATCAAGCCTTAAATTTGTATTGACTGCTACCAATTACTATACTAGATGGACTGAGGCCATAGCATAAATAATAATAGAACACAAGATGTGATTCAATTTTTTAGAGAACACGTAACAACTATATTTGGTATGCTCATTTCAATGGTTTATGACTATGGATTACTTTTCATATCAATATAATTTACTAAGTGGGCATATATGAAAACTAGATCATCATCATGTCAGATTCTAACCATTACCCTCAAGGACATGGACTGGTAAAATCAATGAACAAAAATATGATCAACATAATCAAGAAGTGAAGTAGAGACAAGCTAAAGGACTAGCATAATCTATTAAATTATGATCTTTAGGTAGACTGAACTATACACAAGTAGGCCCTTAAATCTTCACCCTACCTATTGGTGTATGTATGCAATATTATATTCATAATTATGTTGAAGCTACTCACTTATCAGTTTATACAAGTCTACATGGAACCAAGTGATAAAGTAGAATCAAGGTTGTTAAACATTATAGAAATTTAATATTTAAGGATTGAAGCCTTACAAAAATTCAACAAACATTAGGATATAGTCAAGAGATGGTTTGAAAAAATATCAAAGGTAAAAGCATTTAGGATTTTACGTTGGGTGCTACATTGGGATAAAGCCCATGATAAGAAAGGACAACATGACAAGTTTTCCCTCCTATGGATTTGACCATACCATGTTTTAGAGATCATGGGTAGTAACATGTTTCATCTAAAAGACTTCAAAGGAAATGAGCTTACATATCCAGTCAATGGATAGTTCTTGAAGCACTACTTCAAGGTTATGCCATCTATTGATGTTACTAAGTAATGAGGGATAGATGAACGTAACTTGTGCTCATGAAGTCTTCATCAAAGGAAGCTTGGATACATCCATCTCTCCTTGGCACCTTTGGATTGTGGCTTGACTTGGCTTGGAATCAATTTGGCATGGTAGCACTAGTTGCTTAAATCTTTGTAATTAATTTTACATTATAACTTTGAATAATCATGTGGTGAGGCCTCCTATTTATAGATTTTTGAGAATGTCTAGAATCAACCTAAGCCATCCATCTCAAGATTGAGATGTGTGGTTGAGGATAAATTCAATTTATGTAAAAAGTGTCTAATTATTCTCATCATGACATTAGAATAAGGGTAAATTAAGAGGCATGGAGGGCATCATGGAAGTCATTGATGAGGCATGTAGGGCATGAATCCTAATATTTGTAGCATTTATGGCCTAGGAATGTCTTCTCAAGAAATGAGGTCACCTGATGATGTAGATATTCAACATTCATTTATAAAACCAAGTATTCAACAAGTTTATATGGAATTATTAATTAGGCCTTGATTTGGGTTAATTAGCTCTTGAGCATGTTTAAGCACTTTGCACACAAATTACTTAAACTGATTAGAATGTCTTGTTATTGGTTCAAAATTTGATTAGATTAGAATTGGAAGTCATTTTCAGATGCATTGGATCTATTATCTTATTTAGGATGTTACCAATAGAAAATAATAAAAGCACATGTCTTATGTAAGAGATTTGATAGAAAATAACAATCCAGAGCACCTACATGTAAAATTGGCATTTTACCTACAATGATTTGATCAAAGTTAGCTGGCCCATAAATTGCATTACCCCATTTACAAATACCCAAGCCAAAATTAGTACTTGAATATGTTAGTTTCAAATTTTTTAATTTACTTTAGTATTTTTAGGCTAAATTGTGCATTTTGGGTGAAAATTAGTCAAAATCTTGATTAGAGGTTATCAATGGCCAAATTTAGGTGTTTATAGTTTTCCCTCATTTGAAAAGGAATGGCAAGCTATAAGCATAGTAACATCTTCTCAAATAATGAAAAGGTCTTGTATGCCTAAAATTGCAACCATGATAAACTAACTATATGATGTCCCCTTGATGGAATGGTTGGCACAAGTAAGTCTAAAAATGGTCCCTCAAAAAGAAATAAGTGAAATGAGGGGACCAACGAAAGGAAAGATGATGGGGTGAAAACACAATGATATTGAAAAAGTAGTCAAAGTCATTGAGAATGCAAGTGGGATGGTGTACAATGGTTTTTACAAAGGTGGTTATAAACATTGTACCCTAATAGTGCCAATGTGGATATGATAACATAGTGATTTTACCAAAGGTGGTTATAATCATTAAGAAGATGGAGATTCCCTAGTTAGGACAAAAATAGAAAAGAATAACATACCCATATATAGGTAAAAAAAGTAAAGTGGTGACAACATAATGATTTTCCCAAAGGTAGTTATAATCATTGAGAAACGTAGGTGGGATAGTGTGCAATGATTTGCCCATAGGAAGTTATAATCATTAGACCTTGATTATGGAAAATATGATAAAATTGGCTGAGGATGATGATAACTTAACATAGAGGGTAGTGATGAATTGGAATAACCTACCAATAGGGAGATACTTGTTCAAACTAATAAAGTTTGAAATTCTTTCATGGTTAATTACTCTATTCGGGATATGATTGGGATTGAATCAGGATGTCAATGTTGAACATATGCCACCATTGCTAAATAGACTTATTGAAGCTGAAGTTTGTTGTAACATGTATTGGTAAGCATCATGGTATAATATCATGATGAGTTGGCCAAAACATGCATAATGACTGACTCCCATAATCTAATACTCAATAGAAAAGAATGCACTAATGATAGAAACTATGATGATAATGTAAACATATAAATATGGATGGATTCAAGTATAAGTGTGGGCAAGGAATTACCCAATGAACACATATAAAATGAATCAAAGTAATAGTGTTGAAAGCAAACAAAAAAGAAAATAAACAAAACAACAAAGAAATACTTAAAAGAAACCATACAGATAGTGCCCCTAGAAAATAGGTGACAAATTTAAAAAATAAACAAAATGGGGGAAATAGAAGAAATGTAAGGGGGTGGCCAAGCTACTTACATAGTTCTATGGATGTAATATCCAATAAATAAACTTTAGGCCAAATGTAGTTCTCCCAAGGAATGGGAAGAATGTGATAACTAATGAATACAAATAGAATGGGTGTGATAAAAGAATAGGAATGGTCTTGAAAAATGTCAAGTGCATGAGAGAAAAAGCCAAAAAGGAAGGGGAAACTAAGTGACAAGTGATTTTCTTGTAACTTAGTAAGGGTTCCTAGAATCCTTAAGGCAAAGAAGTGGTCAATGTTTTTGTTCTTTTCTAACAAAGTTTCAAATGTTTTTGGAATTGTTTTAGTGTCTCAAATCATTCAAGAATGACGAGACACTAAATGGTTCAATCTCTCAAAATGGCAAGACTATTTAACTAAGGTTACTCACAAAATGGAAAGAGTGTGGTGTAGGTTACTCACAAAATGGTGAAAGCATAGCTTAGAGGGTGATTGAGTTAACCTCAACAAGTATCAAGCACTACCTACATAGTCCTAGATTAGGAACTCAAGTCACTATAGTTCTTCCCTACAGTAGAGAAATTTGACTAGTGTGGCAGTCAATTCAAAAAAAATAGGCATAGTTGGTAAAAAGGCATAGTACAACATAGGAAGTGGCAAGTTGGTATGCCAAGTCTTAATAAACAAATGTTTCCCCTAATTTTCCCATAGGTGATTATAACCTGGATAAAATGGCATGGATCAATGATACTGATCTGCCTAAAGGTAGTTATAATTAGTACCAAATTGATGATAAGAAATGAATAATAAATAAAGGATGTAACTACCAAACTTCTACCACACTACTCCAAAATACAAGCACTGTCTGAAGTACATGAACTAATTAATGAAACTAATTAGATACCTTGATGTTGAAAATATGTAACAAATGGGAAAAACCAAAATTAAATGAGCTAGGATTTAAAACACATTGGGCTGATAGGTCAAAAGTGGAAAGTGGATATGGCTAAGAGGATCGATAAGGATGATATTTATACAAGAAGAATAGTGATAAAATAACATAATTGAAATGGTCCTTACATACAATACACCTTAATGTTGAAACATAGTACCACTTGAGATGAATAATATTCATTAGCTTAAGAAGTTCATCTCCATCTAGTGTGGCAAGCCTATATGCTCCCGATCCATAATCTACAGTAATGATGAAAGGCCCTATCTAGTATGGTTTGAAGATTCCTTTATGCTTCTTTTTAGCCATGGTATTCTTTTGGTTTTCTTTAAGAACAAGATCACCAAGCTCAAATGTTATATAATTAACCTGTTGATTATAGTGGCCTTTGAGTTAGTTCCGATATGCTTAAACATTATTGAGCATGACTATGTGTTTCTCATCAAGTAGGTCTAGCTCTTATAGGTGAGCTACTCGATAGTCATGATCATCTAGGACATACTTGAAAGAGATACACAGTGAAGGCAATTCGACCTCAATGGGAAGGATGGCTTTAGTACCATAAACAAGTGAGTATGGAGAAAATCTTATAGGGGTACAATGATTGGTATGGTGTGCCCAAAGGGTAGGAAATATCTATAGGTGCCAATCATGGCCAACATCATTGACAATATTTTTGATAATATTGATAATGGTTTTATTAGATGCCTCATCTTAGTCATTACCTTGAGGGTAATATGCTATAGAAAAATGTTATGTGATGTTATATTCATTACATAGTTGATCTACATCCTTGTTCTTGAATGATCCTCCATTATTGGATATAATGTTAGAGGGGATACCATAATGACAAATGAGATGGTTGAAGATGAATTTAGAAATTTGCTTTCAAGTCACATGAGGGGTATAACTTCAACCCACTTAGTGAAATATTTATTGGTGGTAAGGATATGTTTATGGCCATCAGATGAAGTGGGGTTGATCTTCCCAATGAGGTCAAGTCCCCATGTAGAAAATGGCTATGGTGTCAACATTTATTTTAGATTTTTTGCTAAGGTTTGAATCAAATTAGTATGCCATTGACATTTGTCACACTTTTTTACATATGTAGTGGCATTTGTATCCATTATGGGCCAATAATAACTATTATGTAAGATATTTTTGGATAGTATTTTCCTATCATAATGAGCTCCACATACTCCTTTGTGAACTTCTCTTAATTCTAGTGTAGACTCTACCAAAGTTAAACAATGAAGAAGAGTTCCATCAAAACTATTACAGTAAAGGGTGAATCTAAGTAGATTATAATGAGTGGAATGTTGAATGAAGGCTCTAGTTTATTTTTGAGATAGGTTAGGTGGTATAACTTGGTCATGAAGGTAGTTGTAAATGTCTAAGTAATAGATAGAATTAGGATGAACAATATCACAAATCATTACAATAGTTGAAGGTTCATGAGCTAGTGCTGACAAATTTTTGATGAGGACCCGATACTCTCTAGCTTTATCTATTTGTCAAATTATAGAGCCAATAATAGCCATGGCATCTACAGTTATATTACTAGCCCTTAGTATGTTCTCAACCTAAATGTTGGTAATTTGTTGTTTAAGAGTGTCGACCATGGCTTTATATGGAACCAGATTGTCATCTTTGGTCTAAAAATGATCTATGACCTAATTGATGATTAACTAAGAATCACCATAAACTTACAGATGTGATATGTTCCAATGCACTACCTATCAAACTCCTATAATAAGTACATCATAATTTGCCATGTTGTTTGTATAAGAAAAGCTAATTCTGAATGATTTAAGGATTAATCCCCCTATGGTGTAATAAACAATAGGCCTACCCTTGATCCATGTGTAGTAAATGAAATATCAAAATACATCTTCCAGGTCTACTCCTCAAGGGGTGTGTCAATTATTGTCATTATGGATGCATCAAGAAATTGAAATATGAGTGGTTGTGTCTGTGAGAGGTGCTTCCACAAGTTGATTTTCAAGAACTTGTCCCTTGATTTCCTTATGATTGACATACTCTATGTCAAATTCACTGAGAAGCATGATCCATTTAGTAATTATACCTTGAAAATATAGTTTAGATAGTAGATAATTGATCATATCTACTTTTGAAATGACCATGGTCTTATTATTCAACATGTAATGGCATAGTTTTTGAGTTGTGAAGACCATGGTTAGAAAAGCTTTTTCAATAGGTGCATAGTTATCTTCATATGTAACCAAGGTATGGCTTAGATATTACACAACATGCTCTTTTTCATTGTCATCATGTTGAGCTAAGAGTGCTCCTAGAGTATGGTTGGTAGATGATAAGTATAACAAGAATAACTTTCTTGGCATAGGAGGTAATAAATAGGTGGATTAACAAGATAGTCTTTGATTTGTTGAAAAGTTATTTGGTAGTGATCATCCTAATGAAATTCAAATCCCTTTTTTAGAAGGTGTGTAAATGGATGGAACTTGTCTACTAACTGAGAAAAGAAGCGTTAGATTGATTAGATCTTACCCTACAAACTAAGAAGTTACTTTAAATTATCTAGTGGTAGAATCTCAATTATATCATGGACTTTACCCACAATGACATCAATACCTCTATGAGACATGATGAATCCAAGTAATTTAGCTGAATTTACACTAAACACACATTTATTTGGATTGAGTCTGACTTTGTACTCCTATAATATTTCAAATATATTATGTAGCACTACTGGATGGCTGGCCTTGGTTTTGGATTTTCCTAATATGTCATTGACATAGTCTTCAACAATATCATGCATCATATCATGGAATATAAAATTCATGGCCCTTTTATATGTAGCTATAGAATTATTAAGGCCAAATGGCATTACCTAATAACAAAATGTTCCCCATGGAGTGGTGAACATTATTTTATGTTGGTCTTTTGGTACTATTCTAATTTGGTTGTATCGTGAAAAGCCATCCATGAGTGAAAGCATTTCATAACCTACCATGGAATTGATGATCATGTTGATATTAGTTAATGGAAAATCATCTTTAAGACAAGCTTTGTTGATGTCTCAAAAATTAGTACAAATTCTGATCCCTTCAGGGTTTTTACTAATAGGTATCACATTAGAGATCCATTCTAAGTAGTCAATGGATCAGATACATCCTGCTTCTAAGAGTTTTTCCAACTCTTTATTTACTAATACAACAATGTGAGGATACATCTTACATTGATTTTATTTTACCATTTTAGCATCATGATTAACCACAAGGTGGTATAGAACCAAGATAGGGTCTAAACTTGGCATGTCAGAATAAGCCCATGCAAAGATATTTACAAATTCTCTCAATAGAGATGTAAAGACTTCATGTTCCTCCTTAGTGAGGGACACACCTAATTTTATGCATTTCAGGTCTAATGAATTCATAATATTTACCTCTATTATATATTCAATTAGAAGGGTTGAACAATCTTCTAAGATAGCAAGCAATGACTTGAACTATTGGACTATGTCAGGGTCCTCTATTAAGACTTGATCTCCAACTTCTCCTAGGCATCTAATGTGATATCTAGCCATGTGATAAAAAGAGTTGGAAATTTTTGAAGAATTTGATCAAATACTTATTATTTATTAAATTTAAACTTAGTTCCACATGAAATTTAATCATTGGTGGTCTCTTAGTCTAAATTTTAAGTAGAATGAACACCCCCATCTAATAGTGCCTGAAATAAGTTTTCACCACTAGATTGGCCTTTATCTTTACTTTTTCCTTGGTCAAAAAACACATCAAAGAGGTTTTAACTTTAAGACTTCAATGTTTTACTGATTTGTTTTTACCTAAGGGTGTTCACTTGCTCTCCAAAATAAGTTGTAGGATCTAATGTAACTGAGAATCCTGACTTGTGATCTCCCAATGAAATGTTGTCTCTAAGGCCTAAGAAGTCATATAATGCCTCATCATTCTGAAACTCATAAATTAATAGACTAGATTTTCTTTGGTCCCAATCTCTTAGTTGGGGATAATATAATGGCAATGGGTTGTGATGAATAGCTAGGGTAAGGGTACAAATGGCATTGTTATTAAATAGGTTGGTTTCAACTAGGTCATTAAAGGTGAGACTATGATCAAACTCTACTTCTCTATTAGCATCATCCTCACTAGTCATTGGTGATGGAGTTTGAATAAGATATGTGGGGTCATCCCCAGGTAGTTTAAATCTAAGTTCATAAGGTCTTTCATACTTAGTCATAGAAATTGGCTTGATGGTTCCTTGTTGATTCAATTTTAAGCCTCTTCCTTCATAATTGTGATGCTCCCTGATCTTATTTGGAATAGGATAATTTGTATTTTTATAATAATTAGCTTGGTTGTCATTGTATAACCATGATTCATCCCCTTCAAGAGGGTTAGGTTCTAGGTCAAATGCTAGTACAAATGTGATAGGTCCCTTATCTTTGTTCTTTTGTTACCAATGCATATGTGGGGTGTCTTTAGGTCACCCAAAGGTTTTTAAATTTTGAGGAAGATTGGAAATATGAAATGTATCATGGGTCACATACTTTCTTGGTCCATTATCTAAAATGGTTAAATGATTAGAAGCTTTAGTAGGTCGCATGTGGGAAAGGGAATCTAAGGTATTATGATCTATGCAATTATTTGGTGAAGGATCAATAAGTATACCCTTTCATTTATCCTTCTTGGAACTTAGATTCATATTGTATTGATAATTATAGCTTTGAAATTTGGCCTCAAGATGTTTACAGTGTTCATATGGGTGTAAATCTCCTAGAATATTCACTTCCATACCTGAGTGGGAAAATTTGATACATTGGTGCAACATTAACAGGAGTACATGAATCTCATGTAACCAAGGCCTACCTAGAAGAATATTGTATGATAACTCAAGATCAATTAAATGGCAAAGTGTATCATGGGTAAAAGACCTAATGATAAATAGCAAACTAATGGTGACTTGTGATTATCTTTCCTGATTATTATTTTCATATGCTTTGATGGTCATTATTTATGTCTAGAGATCTACCATTATATACCCAAGATGATTGATGAGCTTTAGAGACACTATGTTGAGGTTTGATCCATTTTCTATAAGGACACATTTCAATTTATGATGTTTTATATAAAATTCTATATATAGTGGGTTATTATGGAGTGGGCCAAGGGAAGACATATCGCTTTACTTGAATATGACTTATTGGGCTGGAACTAGGTGCCCAACCAAAGCTTGAAATTTATCAGGGGATATGTGACTAGAAACAATGGATTGGGTCAAAAATTCATTCAAGATGTTCTTTTAGGTTATTGATGTTCACAATAAATCTAAAATAGAAATTTGTGCTAGTGTATTCTATAATTGTTTAACAATATCAAACTTCTTGCCTTGGTCAGGAGTGAATGGTTTATTTTGAGGCTGAACAGTTGGTTAGATGATAGGAAAAGTGGTAGATAGTTGTGGGCTTGGGATAGTAATCTTTGACCTCTGAGTGGTGATTACAAAATTAGGATTAAATACTAGACCATTATTGCTAACAAATATTGGGAATGATGTGGGACCAAACATGACAAGTCTCAATTACTAGTGGACTCATATGTGGTCATGTAACAAGGATGAGTTGTCGATATAAGGTCCAAAAGGGGAAGTCCTCGATTGTTAGTTTGCTTATATGCACTCCCAGGTCAAAGAAGGATTATCCATGTAATTTAGCTAAATGTTATTGTTTAGCAATGGTATAGGTTGATTAGTGCTTGGTCTAGGATTAGTGGATATGGTGTTAACCCTACCCCTTGTAATATTACCTACAACCCTATTGTAGTCATGTGCAACTATATGGTAGGTTTATTGGTTATTACTATTCTGACCTTGGTTTTGTCCATTGTTTGGTCATTATGGGTTTTTCTACTAATTTTGTTGCTACACTAGCCATTGTTATTGTTGTTGCTAATCATTTTGTTATTGCTAATTGTTATGATAGGGAAAGGGATTTTGATAAATCCTAAGAGTTTGATTGGAAGTGAAATCACCATTATCCAATGTTATCTCCCCATTCTCTAATATATTCTCAATTAAATTCTTGATTTGGACACATCTTCATTGATTATGCCCATTGACCTAATGATAGTCATAGAATTTGTTTTCATGATACTAATAAGGATAAGGAATGATTTATTGATAATGCTTTGGTATAGGCCAAATAATCATATTAGTGGCATCAAGCTTGAAAAATATAGAATCAATAGGTTCTCCTAGGTCACTAAAGACATGAAATGCAAGAAAAATTCTCCTAAGAAGAGGGGTTTATAATGGTAAAGGCTATTATATTTGTTGTGCAGGTTTTGGTTGTTATGCTTGTGGTATTGATTGGAGAGGTTGTTGGGTAGGAGTAAGCTAAAAAGATGGTGTAGATGATGTTTTCATTGCTTAGACATGCCAAGATTTGGTTACTCCATTTCCCATAATATTCCTATTATGATTGAATTGCTTTGATCTTTCTTGGTTATTGGCCTATGATGGTTATGATGTGTGTGCTTGAGTGGGATGCTGATGTTGGACATTTCCTTGATTGGTACCTTGATTTGGATTAGTTTAATTAATCTTGATGAATCCTTTATTAATGAGCACTTGCTCAATCAATAAACCTTTATCAATCATCTCTTCCAAAGTATGTGCACATTGTAGTTCCAGATGATAAGCTATCTCAATATGCAAATTTTTGGTAAACACAGCAACTAATTGTTTATTTGGTAAAATATGGGTGAAACAAATTAAAAGGCCTCTCCATCACTGTAGATAACTTGCAAAAATCTCACCATCCTTTTTATTTGTTCTGTTATGTCCACTCATGAAATCTCATGCTTGAGATTATAAGAAAAGTGTTGCACAAACTTTTCAGAAAGATCTCAAAATTTGTTACTCAATTTTTAGGAAACTTTAAAAACCACTTCAAGGCTTGTCCAGCCAAGCTCCTTGGAAACAATAATAAAAGGTATATGTCACTATATGCCACTGGTTGACATGCAAAAAATAATTTAGTTAAATGGAGCTTAGGGTTACCTTTGCCTTTGTATTTGTTGAATTTTGATAGTTCATATCTTAGAGTAAATGGTATTTGCAAATACTCCATGTTGAATGGATAGGAACACACATCATCTAATTTGAATTGTTTAGTCTATTTCCCAACCTCAATGGCAATAATTACATCCTTCATTTATTACAATTCTTGGGATAGGAAACTACAAGGAACATTATTTTAAGGGAGAATATTGGGTTGGGTAGATGGTTGAAAGGTCACAAGTGAGACACTTTGACTAGGGTATGATGGAAATACATGTTGGGTTATATTTTTTTGGTTGGGGAATGGACTAATAATATGCATACATAGATTAGGATGTACTTAAAATTGCACATTTAGTTGTGCGATATTCTAGTTTGGGTTGGCAATAAAGGTTTGACTTGGAGGATTTTATGGTTAGAAGGGAGGGATATAACTATACTATGCCTATTATGGTTGAAAAGGGATGTGATGCCAACTAATTGAACCTTGTTGTTGAGTGGGAACTTACGGACCAAGACCCTATCTCTAAAATTGTGGCACATTTTAAACCAATAGTTTTCTAGTAGGTAATTGAGAAACATGGGGACCTAATTGTTGCGTGAATCCCTATGGGGAAGTGAAAATAGGTTACAGATTTAGCATCTATCACTGACCAATATTTTTATGTTTTTGACTAGTCATCACTTGGTTTTAGATTGGCATATTAGTCTATGATTGTAGAGGTATGTTTGTCATTACCTGGCAAGGTGAAACATTAGTTCCCCTAATTAAGGTGGCCATGTATCTATCCTCTATTATGTTGATACACTAGATTGTGCCTGCTATTATGGAATACTAATCATTACTTATTGAGGAGGAGTAGGATTCATCACATTCTATCATGTAGGTGTGACATTGGCCATTGTTTGATTACCTTATCTAATAGGTTTTACACTTGAGGAAGAAACCAGTTGAGGTTGGGATGTAGAAACTCCTATTCCCTAGTATGATGATCTACTCATGTGATTAACTATAGGCACATGTTGTTTGCTAGTTTTTTGTGTGTTAGTACCACTTTGATCAGGATTAGATGTTGTTTACACATTGTCCACTATGTTTGACTCACTATTCTATGTAGAGGCTGAAGACACTTCTTTAATAATGGGAATATGCATCAAGTTATCTATCAAATCAGTTTGTATGAATAGGTCAGAACTAAGATTATATTTTCTAGTTAAATCTATGAACACTCTTGTTGAAAGAACTAGGTTAATAAGAGGCTTACTCACCATGTTCACCTGATTGAAATTACATGCTAGATTTAATTAGGTTTGATATGTTGTTTGTATTTGGTTAAAGTGATCTTCCATGATGTTTTTAACTTGATTAGATATATTAGGGTCTTGATACGTTGTTTGGACTAGAGCTATAGGATTTCTAGAAGAATCTTGTTGATCATAAAAGATATTGTGGGGTACTCTTACTAGACTTGGTAAATTTTCATGGGAGAAGTCTGATATAAATTTATCCCTTACCTCTATATCTCTAACCAAAATATCATCTTTGTTCTCTAAAAAATGTCACTCAAACAAAAATGGATCATATGTGGAATCCATATTAGTAGAGTATGACTGTTGAAGAACTAGATTGTCCACTATGGGTATTGTAGCTATGTATTATGTAGTTTGATCTTAGTATTTATGAATAAGGTGGTGTGTTAACCAAATATTTATCTAATGGATCTTTTATTTGTGCCCCTAATTGATTATTATAAGAGGAATAAGAATCCATCTCATAAGGAGTATTATCTACATAGGGGTCTTTCACCATTTATTCATGTGCCACCAGATTACTAATCCTTGGATTGTACATGAGTCCACTATGAGTGTAGGAATACATGTTAGGATCCATATTCAATGATTTGCAATAAAAGGTTAAAGAGTTATAAAAACTCTAAAAAGTACAAAATCTAAAATAGATGATGTTCTAACTTAGTATAGATTCATCAAAAAGATCAAAAGGCTTATGCAAATATTTATGAGGAAATAAGCTAGATTGAATTATCTAACGTTTCACTGTTCACATAAAGATAAGCAAGAAAATGGACCAAAAATCAAAATTCCAAACTCTAAGTGTTTCAAATCAATATAATCTAGAAATTTAAAAGTTTCTAGGTCTTTTGGCCAAACACGGCATCAAAAGCTAGGCTCAAACAAGGCATGCACTAGGACTCTTGGCCAAATGACATCAAAATCTAGACTTTGAAATAGATGAATGTTTTAATCTAATGGATTTGAAACACTTCTAACAAAAACTAGTCATGTGATTCTTGGACATGAACTTGATCAACTAGGTATAAGTTATGAAACAAAAGGCACTTTAGAGATAGTTTATTTTCTCATAAATAATGATATAAAGCTTGGTTCTTTTTACAAATAAGCTTGATGAGAGTGAATGATATAATTGTGCTAGATAAAAAATCATAAAAGTACACTTGGATTGGTTTGAAAATCTAGGAAAAAAATTGACCTCAATGGAAGAGGGTCTATGAAATAATATTTGCAATTTTTTTGGTAGTGTAATGATGCTACACTACCCAAAATATGTGACAAAAAAGTTTGTTTCAAAAACTCTCTAAGGCAAATATAGTTTCCCACAATTTTGATAGCATAACACTACTTTTTTTAGCTCAAAATGTTGTGGTGTATAGACTCAAAGTGCAAGTGTTTAGCATAAAATGCCTTAAGTCTATCAAGTGTTGACAATGATTATGAGTCTAAAATGACCTTCAACCAAAATGGGAAATTGAACCTAAGTTCCCTCAAGTTTAGTGAAAATGGTGAATCCACTTAACACATCAATCCTATGAACTTATAAAGGTGTAATTATAAATTTATATTATAAGTGAAGGACTTAAACAACTTTGGTAAAGGTTTAGACTCAATTGGGAAGCATAATTGCACCAAAGTGGATGATATGACTCCCAAGCTTTTGATGAACTCTGAACAAGGCAAATTTATGATCTCACATGGGTAGCATAATGTCTCTTTGTTCAAAGGAAAATGAGGACCATGTGTTCTGGTTTTAATTATTTGTTTACACCAAGTTTTAAATCTAAACAATACTTTAATCTAAGATAAGACTACACTGATTAATCACTCTTAGACTCTAAACTAAAAAAGTTACTTTGTATTATTTAAATCCATCAATATATGTCATTTGAGAGGATTTTGAGTGTTCATCCAAAATAACATGTGCATTATATATTAGGTTATTCCCCCTTCTCTCAAATGATAGTACTACGATATGGACCTTGAGGTGCACCTTACACCAAAAATACTTCTATGACAAGTGGGGATTTATCCAAGATATAACAAGTTTTTGAACATTCTATGGGAATAAATTGCACAATAAATTTCATGCCAAACAATGCAAAATAAATGCATGGATTTTGGGTCTACATCACTTGGCTTGTTGTAAAAAGGTCTAGTCCTTTTTGTAATCACTACATCTTATTGTTCACTCAGTGTAGTGTGATTTCCAAAGTGCCACTATGTCCCATGTGTGACTCCAATTAGGAGCCAAATGAAGTCAATGCTGGGAGGTGAAACCTCAAGTTAAAGCTTCCCTAAAGAACTCATGAGAGGTGATGAAGTCCCCCTCACAAGTGAAGTTTGCATAAAAACAAATAAAACATGAAAGTAGAAAGACTTTAGGGTCATTTTTAGGGTCACCCAAACTTTGATAAATTTTTGGGGAGTGATTTATACGACATTATTTATAATCCTTAGACTCATCTTTCTGTAATAGGAATGGAATTTTTGATTCCAAGGGTTCCATAAAAGGGACAATGGAAGAGCATACATGTGACACCCCTCTTTTTTTCAAATAAAGATTTAAATTAAACAACTAAGTAAATCCAAAAACTTGGAAAGTGAGTTAATTTTTATGCCCAAATGGAAAATGAGGTGGTGTTCATTTGACCCCTTGGTCCTAGTTGTAACTTTGAAAACTAATGCTAAAAACTCACTTAAGCACCTAAATATTACTTTAAGCACCTAAAATAATGTTTCTAATTCATTTTAAGCATGTAAAAGGTGATATAAACATGTTTTTAGCAAATTTCAAGCTTATTCCTATAAAAAAAATGTTAGCATGTCCTTTAGCCTTGAAACTCTTTTAGGTTTGAAATAATGAACTTTAAAAAAAGAGATCTTAGGTCTATGTTTTAAGAAAAACACAATGATCAACATAAATTATATAATTGATGATGGTTACACTAGCTAACTGATGACTATTTTCTAATTGACATCAACTATACCAATAGTGACTAATGATAGATATCCAATTGATGTCAGTTTTACTAATCGATGTCAGTTACTATGTAAACCCATGACAAAGAAAAATGGCAAAACAAAGCTAGAAAATCAATTTACAAGAGTTTTAATGATCCAAATGAAGATTTTAAAGCTACAAATGATCTTCTTCATGTGTGGAATGTGTCTAGTCCCACCGGGTGTGCCGTATGTGAATTTAGGAATTTGATTCAAGAGAGGATGGTTAGTATGGTGTTAGTTCTAAAATGAAAACAAAATGAAAGAAACACACTAAATAGAATAACATCTCTTGGCCTAGACTCTAGGGAGAGCTTAGTTAACAAACATGAATAAAAAACATAACTAAAATGCAAAAGAAACCTTATTTTACCTTCTTTGGATGCTCCAAAATGCCTGTTGTAGTGGCTTGCTCAGCTTGTGCTCATGAAGTCTTCATTAATGGAAGCTTGGCTACCTCCATCTCTCCTTGGCACCTTTGGATTGTAGCTTGGCTTGGAATCAATTTGGCATGGTAACACTAGTTTCTTAAATCTTTTTATTTAATTCTACATTATAACTTTGCATAATCATGTCTTAAAATTCATGTGGTGAGGTCTTCTATTTATAGATTTTTGAGAATGTCTAAAATCAACCTAAATCATCCATCCTGAGATTGAGATGTGTGGTTGAGGATTAATTTAATTTTTGGAATTAAGTTTATATTTATCCTCGTCATGGCATTGGAATAAGGGAAAATTATGAGGCATGGAGGGCATCATGGAAGGCATTGATGAGGCATGGAGGGCATGAATCTTGCTATTTGTGGCATTTATGGCCTGGGGTGTCTTCTCAAGAAATGAGGTTAAATGATGATGAATATATTCAACATTCATTTATAAAAAAAAGTATTCAACAAGTTTCCATGGAATTATTAATTAGGCCTTGATTTGGGTTAATTAGCTCTTAAGCATGTTTAAGCACTTTGTGCACAAATTACTCAAATTGATCAGAATGTCTTGTTATTGGCATACAATTTGAGTGGATTGGAATTAGAATTCATGGTTAAATGCATTGAATCCATTATCCCATTTAGGATATTACCAAAATAAAATAGCAAAGGCACATGTATTGTCTAAGAAATTTGATATGAAATAGCAATCTCGAGCACCTATGTGTAAAATTAGCATTTTGACTTAGAATGATTTGATTAAAGTTAGCTATCCCATAAATTTCATTGCCCCATTTAGTGATACCCTAGCCAAAATTGGCACTTGAATATATCAATTTCAAATATTTTAATGTGCTTTAGTGTTTTTAGGCCAAATTGTGCATTTTGGGTGAAAATTGGTTAAAAGCCTAGTTGAAGGTTATCGGTGGTAAGATTTAGGTTATCTTAAAGGACCCTTTGCCCCTTTTTGTCCTTAAACCTTTTTTAAAGTTCCCTTCAAGGCTTTTGTAATGGACTTTTTCCCCATGAAAAAATCCCTCAAGACTTTTGTCCTGCACCTTTACCTAGGCCAATTCCTTCAAAAATTTTGTTTCAAACATTTTGTCTGACAAAAAACCTTTGAAACTATTTCCCTAAAAGATACATGCCCTTTTGACATCCTCAACCAACCCTTTGTACATTTTTAAAAAGACCCTTTGGTCCTTTTGAAAGTAGTCACTTACCCTTTGAAACTTTTATTGTGGACCTTTTCCCCTCCAAAACTACCCTTGATAACTTTTGTGTTGAGCACCTTATCCTCCATCCAATTCCTTTAGATAAATTATCCATAAAATAGAACCCTTCAAGAATTTTTGAGGACATTTTGTTTGAAACAATTCCCTCGTATAAGTCCTAAATTAATTCTTCCAAAAACAAAAGTCCCAAAATAAATGATAGACTGCTAAGTGGCACCTTTGTATTAGAGAGAATTTCAAAGCTTAATTTAATATTTTAGCCTAGACAAATTATATTTTATCAAATAATAAGATCTTAGGCTAAAGACAAAATATTCATGTAGGGTCCTTTTTATATGTCTTTGAAAGGGTTTTTCCAAGTCTTCCATTTATATTTGTAGAATCAAAAAGCCTCGAGGGAGTGACATATGTTAGTTGACAAGATTAAATTTGATAGTCATATGGACATCATTTAATAGTCACAAGGATGTCGAATGATGGTTGTGAAAACATCAAATTTAACATTTCCAATGTGTTTAAAATCTAAGAATAAATTTGGCAGTCATGTGGATTTCATTTAATGGCTATGAGGGCATTATTTGATAGTCACACCAATGTCAAATTTAGCCTTGGTGATGGACTAATTCACAAAATTAAATTTGATGGTTTCACATACATAATTTGATAGCCTCAAGGACATCATTTGATGGTCACGTGAACATCAAATTTAATATCATAAATTATCTATTTGAATTCAAACCAAGATCCTATGGCACATGTTACTCAGGCCCATTTGATCAGACAATGTGAGAGAAACTTAAAATATCAAAGCTCCATGAGAGTGACAAGTGTCACCATAATGGGAGCCTAGTTTACAGATCCAATGACCCATGGGAAAAAGTAAAGATCCTAGTATGTAGGACTTAGAAGCCTTAAGAGGGTGCCAAGTGCAATGCTCACATTCCATCATGTAAAGGATAGTTGGTGCGAGTCCTAGGTGGAATTTTCAAAGATATTAGACTCAATTAGGCATCTACATGTGTTGTAAGCTATTTATGGGTATAATACTTAGATCCTTGGATTTTTCTTATCAATAGACATTGGATTTCATAGTTGAACTAAAATATGAACATGCATGCTCTAATCTGAGCAGTGAATATAAAAGTGAGGATCCTACAATAGAATAAGATAATTTTGTAGCTACATGGAATCTTAAAGATCATTGGAAAGCATTTCATGTCTTCTTTTATTTTAAAATGGATAATCTAAAATAGTTAACTAGTTGTTCTCACAACCTATAAAAAGAGGCATATTCAGTTTTGATAAATGGTGCATCTATTTAAAGTTGTATATAGTTATAACTACAATTATAAAAATAGACATTGTCTTTATAAACATTCAAATGTTATATATATTTGAAAAAGGCTATTTTAAAATAGATAACTATAAACAGTCTCTTATACAATTTTAAACCATAGTTAGAACTACATGTAAATCACTTGCATGAACTTGGTGGATTAGGTGACAATTTTCCCAATTCTATAAAAAAATTGTAATCCAACTTCGATTTGGGTTAGAAAATTTTGAATATAGGAACAAAATTTATTTTGATCATCAGCGAGTGTGTTTTTATATTTTCTTTCCAATTTTTTGTAATTAGTTGTTATTTCCTTTGGTTGTCTGTTTCAATAATCTTTAGTGTGCAATAACTATGAATAGATTCTTGATTAGTTTGATTGATATAGTAATTTTTAGGTGTGAAAAAATTACTAAAAAATGGTAAATATATTGGTTAAGATATTCAAGTTCAAATTTATTCATAATTCTGATTATGCATGAGTATTCTCTTGGATGTAGTTTTCTATGTGCATGTGCAATAACTACCTTAGATACTTCACTATCCTGAGCCATAATGTCTTGATTAAGGGTGTGAAAAAACTACCTTAAAAGAAGTAACCTTTTTATAAGGCTTTTGAATTTCTCTCATCTCTATCTCCTTAGAATCCTTAATCATGTCTGACTATGTGTGTGCAATTGATGCTAGAAACAAGCATAAGTTCTGCGAGCACTTGTCCTTTTAGAAACTAGCTAGAGGAGTAGTTACTAAAAACCAAAGAATATTTATTTTATTCCTTACCCTTACCTATTTTTTTGAGATTTACCCACTCTATATTATCAACCAACCACCCAACCAAGTCATGTATAGATTCACTAGCCCTATTAGAAGCACACCTTCATCCAAAAACCCTTTCAACAACCTGCATGCCCTACCCACTATTTTGTTAATAGGTTAAATTAAACCACATACCTATAACTCATGCCATGTAATGGATTTTACCTCCATTGGCTTCTTAAAACATTAGAGGCTATGTTGTTATAGATGTATTGTGCATAAAACCTAGACTAATAGATCCCAAGTATAACCTAACTTAATCACAATACATACCTCAATTATAGAAATTCTAGTACTACTAGAATAAATATTTGTGAATGCCAATTATGTTCCCTTGTATATTATCCCCTTGTTTTGGCCCATCCCCTTTTTTATTCCTTTATAATAAATTGGTGAGTCTATTCTCAAACTTAGACAAGTAGCTTAGAAATCATAATGACCTACCTATTTAAAGGAAAAGGCAGAAACCAAGAAAATTAATTCTAGAAAAAATTAAATTTAATCTATAAAGTGGGAAATATAATCTAGAACATAGGAAACATAATCTATAAATCATGACAAATTAATATATTATTATTCTAAACATCCACTTACAATTCACTCTAATGTATCTCTAGATGGAAAATCCATGCAATAATGTTTTAAAAACTATCCATTTACTAGAAACATGAGGTCAGTACCTTGGAGGTATTTTAATTGAAAGGTATTATTACCAAGGATTTATGATATCTGATAGGGTCCAATCCATAAAGTAGTTAAATTATCATGATTTCCCTTATTTTCATGTTTTTTTCCCATCAAAGCACTAAGTCTAAAATCCTTGAGGCCTTAATCTTGGATCTTTTGTCAAACCATCACTTGATGATATCCTCATGTTTACTAAAGTTGTGTATTAATTCAACTCTTACTTCTTCCATTTGGACTATGTTTAATAATCTAGATTATATTCTTTCATCTTCTCCCATGTACTCTTTCATTAGTTGGTAGGTTATTATCTTGAGAGTAATAGGAAATACTAATTGTCATCCATACACTAACAAAAAGGGTGATGTCTTAAGGGTCTGATTTTGCCTAGTTCTATCTACCCATAGTGCATATTTCAACAAGAGATTATATTATCTTATTTTGTCTTTTACTAATTTCTTGATGGCAACCATCATATTTTTGTTATTAGATTCAACCACTCCATTTGTGTGGGATTATTAGTTCAATGAGAACTTGATTATGATTTTATTATCCTAGGCCCATCCTATAAATTCAAAATATGGAAAATCTAGATTGTTGTCACAAATTAAGGAAATGGGAGTGTCAAACCCAATAATTATATTTTATTCCATAAATTTGATGACATCAATTACTCTATAATTTTTAGTGGCTACATATGTTATCCACATGGTGTTGTAATCAGTACCCATGAGGATAAACTTATGTCCTGCTAAGTAATTCATGTTTATCACCCCAAAAAAATAAAGAAACCATTAGGTTAAAGGGTATCCTTTAATTATTAGTTGTAGAGGTATGGAAATATTAAATTACTTCTTCCCAAATACCTACCACTCATGGCATGAATTGACATGATTATGGACATCTTAGAACATTGTTTGCTAGTAATATCCCATCCTTAGAATCTTATGGGCTATCATATTTCTATAGGGATTTCCATTGAAAATCTTCTGATGTAAGTTATCTAGGATATCCTTAGCCACTTCTTTTGAAAGATATCTGAGATAGATACCTTTATAGTTATTTATGCATATAATTCCTTTCTTGATCATGTAGTGAGATGATTTGATCTTGAGTGCTCGCTTATGCTCTATGTTTAGTTCAAGAGGACATATACGTATGAGTAGTTTATGGATGATTTATTAGTACCATTCACCCCTAACCATCTAGGTTTCATTGATTTGTTCAATGTTGATGCATGTATTAGTTTTAACCATTAGTTGGATGATTCCTTGGCTTTTCACCATCTTTGATGGTATAATATCAAGGTTAAACTATTGTATTTTTTCCTTTAATTTACCTCTTATTTTTCCAACCTCATTTTGGACAAGCATGAGAATGACAAATGGGTCTATAATAATTGCATATGTTTTATTCTTTAGGATATAATGTTTAAAAATTTTGATATATTTTATCAAGGCACATATCTATTTGTTGATCATAGAGTATTTCAACTCTACATCTTTCAAATTGGTGCTCATGAAGGCAATGGGATGCTCACCATCTTCTACCTTTTGTGTGAGTACTATAGTAATAGTATGTTTATAAGAAAATTAATAAAGATATAAATATTTCATAAAGTTTTTACTAATTAGAACTAGATCTTAGGAAATTATAACCTTGATATCTTGAAAATATTTTCTATCCTTGGTTATCAATTTTATCTTGGTATCTTATTTTATCATAAAAATTAATGGCTTGACAATATTTGTAAAACTAGAAATAAATTTCTTTACAAAGTTAATCTTGATAAAGAAAGGATTTTATTCTTTCTTATTTTTAGGTGGTGTCGACTTAGAAAAGGCCTAAAAACATTATATATTGATGGAAATATCATCTTTGGTGATGATATGATCAAGTAGCTTACCTTAATTGAATCCAAAGATGCTCTTATTCAAATCCAGAGAGACTCCATATCGTATACACCTATCAAAGACCTTTTGAAGATGGTCTATGTGATTAGTTATATCTTTTTAAAACATAGTAAGATCATCCATGTAGATTAAGATACACTTTCCCACTAATCCTTGAAAGGAAAACTCCATTGCTCTCTATAAAGTGGCTCCCACATTAATTAGGTTGAATGCCATCTTCTTATATGCAAAAGTTCCCCACTGGGTGGTGAAGGTAGTATTCATCCTATCTTCTAGTTCAACCAATACTTGATTTTAATTTGAGAATCCATCTAATAAATACATCATCTCTAATCCACTTAACATTTGGATTAAATAATACAAAGGAGGTAGAGGGTAATTATCCCTTTTTAATGCTCTGTTTAGGTTTCTAAAATAAACATAGAGTGTAATTTATCCATTCCTATTTTTTAATGGTATGAGATTGGATACATTGGTCATATTTTTAATTGGGAAAATGATTTTAACATCTAGTAGATCTTGTACTCTAGTTTGTATGAGAGGTTATTGGATTGGATTCACTAGCCTCTATATTTTCTGTAAAGGATCATGCTATAGCTTTAAGGGAATGGTATGAGTGATCACCCTAGGGTCAAAATCCTTTAGGTCATCATATGTCCATGTAATGTAATATTTATACTCTATAAACAATCTCTTAAACCTTTAATTTGCTTTTTCTATGTAACTCAAACCCACATTCACATATAGGGAATGTTGGTCAGTTCCTAGATTCTATTTAATGAAATATGACTCTGTTGCTTTGAGACTTTTTTCTTTTAGGCCTAAGGAACTACATAAAAAGATCATTTTAAGGAGAACATGCCTAAAGTGATGTGATAATCCTTTAGTTTTAAAAAAACATATTCTCCCAAGTCTTCAATTTATATTGTCCTAACATCTTATTCATTTATTATTTGGGATTCAAAAGTCCCCCAAATTATTTATGAATTGCACATCTACTGATCATATTTAATTACTTTTAAATTGTCTACATCATCTGGGATAGAAGGGTAAATAACTAGTTACACTAATAATTTTTACATCTTTCACTCTTGGAGAGGTGCTAAATTGGAAGCTAAGGCTATTAGTGACTCTATTATTTGGTTATATTCCCTTGGGATGGATTTGATGTTGAAGGCCTCAAAGTAATTAATTATGTCCCATTCTCAATGTTTATACCTCTTTAGATAAGTGAGTTTGAACTAATATTTGTTCTTAATATAGTTAATAACCATTTTTGAGTCATTATAAATCTATAATTTCTTGATGTTATGATTTAATGTAAAATAAAGGACATGGATCAGAGCTTCATAATCAGCTCTATTATTTATGCATGGGAACTACAATTTGTAATCAGATAAGTACTACTTTCCATATCTACTAATAAAGGCTACACCCATGCTTGAACCTTATTTTAATCTAGATCATGTAATGCAAATGTATACACACCTACGTGTGAAGACATAAATTCTAATTTTGTATTGGTGGGACTATAATAAGTAATTATATGTTTCATCTATGGTTCTTAGTCCACTCATAGTTGGTTGGTTACTCCCTTCCAGGGTAGCCACATGTATGAGAAATTGGTGTCTATGTACCCATTCAACATTTCTAACTAGTACCAACTTAGTAATAGACCATATTATTCTATAATTTGCATGACCAAGATATTGGTGGTCTATTACACATGTGGTTTAGATGCCAATTGAATGCACATGTTCATTAATTTATTAACACATGGGATTGAAGACTTATCTAGCTATAAGACCACTCTCTTTTAATTATTTGAAGTCAAACCGATCTTAAGGTAGACACATTTGTTGAGGCTCTTAATTTAACAAAGTAGATATGTTTATTCTTTCCAAATTTTTTGATAGCTATCATGAATGATGTTATGGTTTGTCTTTATATATCATGACATTAGCATGGACAACCTTAGACTTATCAGATTTCCTTCTAGTCAGGGATTTAAGTAACACCTCTCCTTACTTAGTGATCTATACCAACTTATGTAAGATGATACTATCCTTTATTTTATTCATATCCTCAACAAGATGTACCCTCCCCTATTATGTGCTTTTGTAGCCTACAACTGCTCATCACTTTTGGGAGGATATGGATTGTTGTTATACTTTAGATCTAGAAGAGTGGTAACATTATTGTTTAGAGAAATTTAAGTAGTAACATGATGCTTACTAATTAAATTTTAGTTGTTCCTTACTTGATGATATTACTAGAAAGCATGGATCTTATCGGTGTTATCCTTTAGTTCATTATCATCTTCCTATGGAAATGGAGAATCATAGGTATCAAATACATAATCCATGATTGGATGCTTAGAATTATTAGAGGAAGGTGGTAATGCCTAATTTTCAAATTCCTCTTCCCTATCTATATCCATATAGAAGATTTTGAAGGATTTATATAACTGATGCAATCTAACTCACCATGTTGCATAGTTTTATGCACACGACAGCAATTGGGAATAACTACTTCTATTATGTTCATCTCTGGTCCTTTTTTAGATGTGAATTTTTTTTCTTGATTATTTATATGCCTATTAAAATTTCTATTTTGACTCTAAAATTCAAATTTGTGATTAGTGTTTTGGCCTTGTGTGTTCCCCATACACTTCTACATGATTAGAAATTCATTAGTCAATTTATACACCATCTTATGAATGGATTACAACTCTATTTTTTTAGAGCCAAAATTATTACCCTATGATGTAGTACTATTTTCTAGTATCAATGACTGATTAAGAATTTTTTGGCTAGGGGTAAAATTATTTAGGAAGTCAAGATGTTTATTAGGTAGACCTTGGGCCAAGGGTAGATAGTTATACACTAAGTTCTAGTTTTAGGACATAATATTCTAGTTTGTATTTAAAATTGGAATGAAATATGGGAAAACAAGATGAAATTTGAATGGGGCTAGGGACTATAACTAAGGATTCAATTGATTATTTATGTTGATAGCTTCAACATAAGGGAAAGGGTAGTGTACCAATATTGGTATCTTTATGAACAAAAAAATGTAGTCATGAGATCTAGGAAATTCTTTTACATTTTGAAAGACAATGCCTATTTATTTTTTTAAGTGGTTTCAAGATTTATATACATATTTTTAAATATATCATTAAAGTCCTGGATTGGTTCATTGGGTTCTTACTCATACTAGTAAAATATAGATAAAAACACATGCACTAGTGACCTAGACAAATTGTACCAAAAATATGTCTTGGAAATGGGTAAAAGATGTAATGAAACCCTATAAGTTATTCAAAAACTAATCATAGGCTACATATTTCAAAGTGAAGGTAAATAGTCTACAAACCACATATTTATGGGTTATATTCAAAACTCCCAAAATGGTTTTGAAGGCCTTAGTATGATCTTCTACAATCCCACCTCCCAAGGGAGAAAAATAAGGCATATTATTCTCAATATTTATAGGTAAATCATGGATAGCTCCACAAGAATTGATAGTAAAACCTCATATCCATTTTGGATCCTAAGGGGAAATTATTGTTAAGCCATTAAAAGTAATGGAAGATGAGGTTGTCTACCTAGAGAGAATGACTAGGCTTAGGGTTATTTCACAATTATCTTATTAGATGTAACTTTTATATGGATTTACAAAGGTGAGAAAATCAATATATTGTATGACATAGAACTGGTTAAGCTTCTAGGTGCTTTTGTTATAATTCAAGTGATTATTTTCAAACATAATAGAGGTGGAGGTTTAAGCCCTCCTTCAAGCATTATATTTAGTAATTTTTTATGTAGGTTATATTCACATCATAGAGACATTTATTAGGTATCCTATACTATTTTAGGATCAACAAAAACATTTCACTCCAAGGCATTAATTACAAGGTATTTGGTTTTATAACAACCTCTTAGTGGAATAGTGGTAAGTAATGAGATTATTTACCATATATGGATCGGATATGGGTGAACCTAGATTTACTTGAAGTGGGTGGAGGAATTATGGTGATTAGGACTTATAAAATAACCTCAAAATGAGGGAAAGGAAGGGTAGAAAATAGCTATGTGGATGACACAAGATTAAATCCTTTCAAGACCAACACTTGAACTAAGGTAGGGCAAGAAATCAAAAGATAAATATTTGATGTCAGATGTTGTAGCACACCAATAATCAAATGTATTAAGGAGTTAAAGGGAACAACAATACAATAAACTTGAACATGTAAAATTAAAGGTTTCCAAAGTTGTTAGATTTTTATTGAAAATCCACAAGGGGATATTATAATTAGCATGAAAAACACATTCAAATCAGCTATATCTTAAAATTAATAACTGTATTATAAATATAACTCACAAATAATAAAAGAATTAAGATAATAGAATGACATGTCCCATGAAATCCACATAATTGGAGAAAAATCAAGTTTTTCACATAAATATTAAGTCAATTAAAACTTCTTATAATTTTTTATTAATCTTAATAGCCAAAATTATCCTACCCTTGAGAATGGGAGGTTATAAGTATAAATAGGCTTGGGATTGGGAATGCATAATCACTCAAGTGAAGCATAATAATACTATTACAAAAATATGACTTACATCCTAATATTATGCAAAGGATGCATGTACAATAGTCAACCCAAAATAGACTCTAACAACTAAAAATACAATATAAATATACAATATATACATGAAACCAAAGTTATAACTTAATAAAACTATGGAAGTACATAGTTATATTTGTGTGGGTGACGATGTGGAAAAACTATTTGAAGTAGATGGAGTGATCTCTAGAGGGACTAAAATAATCACTGAAGTTCCATGTGGGATCAAAACTAGGCCCACTGGAGTTTATAGAACTACAAATTCAAAATATTAGGAACTTTGAGAAACCTAGGTAGTTCTAAAAACTAGCTATGTGGTTGGTCCTAAGATTGAAGCCATCTCTTTTCCCTTATATTTTCAAATAATGTGTATGTTGCATTAAACTCCAATTTATGATGTCAAAAATTAAAAGGTAAGGTTTGAAGAATTTCATGGCCTTAACCATCAACCTTGTTTATTCATCTTCTAAGATCTTGAATTCTACTCCTAGAGCTTTATATCTTGTTACCATATCTTTATAAAAATTAACCAATTTCAAAACATCATTATTGGTTCTATATATAATACCTTAAAATTATTATTTGATGTTTTTTTTTAAATGCTAGGAGAAAGTTCTCAAAATTAGGCTTGTTGACTAGTTACCTTGTAGGAGTGATCACATTAGTGACCCTCATGTCTTTCAAAATTTCAAGGCCTAATAAATTTCATGATTAGTAAAACATCCTAGTAAATTCTTCATCAAATTGAGTTAGTTGAGGGAAATATCCCTTATTACAATTATGTAGTTAAGGCACCATGATGCATCCATGCTGGACATTAATTTTAATTGGTTGAAAGAACTAGTTATATAAAATTAAACCAATAAATCCATCCTCTTCTCTAGTTATCTCATTTGATGCCAAAACTTGGTTACATTCATTATATTAGATTGGATTCCTGCTCTAAAAACTTAGATACTTTTTGAAATCTTGTATATATTAATAGTTGTATTATGAGAATCATCAATTTCTCTCAAAGAACATGTATAGTTTGTCTCTACTAAAATATTTGTTATACTTCATCTTTACTCTAATACATATCCTTCATGGCTTAAATTTTTAAATCCACAAAAGTGAATAAATATTTAGTATATTCATTATGATCCTTTGGATCCTTTTTTTCTTTCTTCGCCAAGGGAAATATTTTCTCTTTTTTCTCAAATTCAATTTCTTCCCTTATACTCAAATTTAAATCCTTCCACTTCATCACCCTTTGCATAGTTTCACTCTTATTGTTGATCCACATAGATATTATGGGTTACTCTAAAAACACTAGGTTTGGTCTCTAATCCTTTGCACTCTGCATCCCCTCTTCCCATTTAGGAATAATAAATTCCTCTAGTTTTTCATCTTTTGGGATAGGGTTTTCAAATGTGGAAGGTGGAGTCATCAGAGGATTTTTTATTGATTGAGGTGTCATTAATGCACTTATTTGTATGGGGAATTGGATAGGTCGATAAATAATCCTATCTCATGGTGAAGTCTCTCTTAATGGAGTGACTTCAACCACATCCCAGGTCTATCCTAGAGTTGTCTCAATAGTCACAGTGGCTAACTATATGGGTGAAGATTATGCCATTGGAAACTCTAGTTGATTTGAGTATTTTTTAGGGCTAGTGGACTTTTATGGTTATATGCGGAAACCTTGAATATAATGTAAAAATGAACCTTTTTCTTTGGGGACTTTATTTACATTGAAGGGGAAAGAATGGGTGTATTAAGAGAATTAGAAAAAATAATACTTGGGATATCTAGAGACAAATATACAACTAAAATATTTACAATGGAGATAAATGAAACAAGGAAAGAAACTACCTCAATTATGATATACCTTTGTTATTTTGTGAGGATTTACTAATCCAAAGAGCCATCCAGAGTTACTTCTTGTTATAAGATTTCCAATCTCATGGCCTTAGCCCTCTCCAACTCTATCTTTTAATCATTTTGAGTAAGTTGTTCATTGAATTTATACCCAATCCTCATTATTATTTCCACATATTCTTTATCCTCATAATTTAAATACTCAACCAAATAGATCACCAGTGTAGGCACCTCTTCTTCTTATTCATTATGGTATTCCTGTATGGTGGGGAGACCAAAAGATTGCCTTTCTTCTATTTTTTTTACTTTAGAGGAAATGGAAGGGACCTTAGATTTCCTATTGTAAGTGATCATAGGGTAAGTGGAAGGAAAAGGAGATGGTGAGACAACTGGGTAAGCTAAAATGGTGGAATATGTCACTAAAAGGGGTGGAATGGTGAATGTAGGGATAATAGTAGTGGATAGAGGGATTAATGGAGTATGGGTTGACATGGTAGCAAGTGACTGAGATGATGACTCCTTATTAATGATAGAGGATGAAGGTGGAATTACCAGAGTTTCCTGAGAAGAAGAAGAAAAAATTGAAACTAACATGAAATAAGTGTGTATAAACTCAGGAGACTTATTAGTATGAAATTTGTAAGTGGTGGTAGAGGTGTCACCAATAGTATGATCTTCTATCAATATTGAGGAGGTGTTTTTTCTCCTTCGTAGTAGTTATTCCAAGAATTGTATAAGTAATGAATGAAGATGAATAGATAAGATAAGTATGTGAGAGGTCTCTTATAATTTATCTACTAATTTGAGGATTTTACTCCCACTAGATATTGAACTATCCCTCTTGGAAACTTGATTATTTTAATGTAGGATATGGGTGTTAGTTTAATCCACCTATATCTTGTCACTAAGTGGGAGGCCACTTATAAATCCATGCTCTTTTTTCTTATTTTTCCATTTGTTTAGTTTGTTCTTAAATAATATTAGGATCATACTAAAGGGCATGAGCATATATCATCAATGTTTGTATCCTTCAATCTTTTCCATACCTTAGTATCATTTGATGTATTTCAAAAAACAACATCATGTTGATACTCTTGGTGTCCATATGAAATGTTCACCTCCTTATTTTCTTTTAGATCTTTGAGGTATGTTATGATTCTCTTCCTAGAGTCCCATTCCATAAATTGGGCCACCTTCAAATTATAGCATGTCTTGGTCTTTTTAATTTTGCTAAAATGTGTCCTAATCACAAATTGAAGTTGGCAAATACACAAAGGATTTTTATAATAGTAGGCATGATGTTTTTGACATAGATCCTCATCAATGCTATTGTATAATTGAAATTCCATCTCTCATTATACAATTTTGTATGACACATGGCATTGTAGGAATAAAAGATTTTCCCTTGTGCCTTCAACTATAATGACTATACATTAGAGGTAAAACCAATAATCCTATATTTAAATAATAATTTTTGTCATGTTTTAGACAACCTAGACATCTAGGTATCATAAATTGCCTAATGCATTAGAGGGTAAATATCCTCACATGTTTTTTGAATTTCACTCTTGAATATATAAATAAACATGAAAGAATAATATTCATAAATTATATTACCTAGATACTCTATTGAAGGATACCATAGTTGCCCATGTATCTTGTGGATGATTCCAAGGATTACATTGAGTAGGTAGGACATCATGTAAAAATTACCATCACCTAGCCTCTAATTAGGGTAAAACATATATGTTTTCAACCTTGCACTTAAAACTTCCCCCAAAGTAACCATCTTGTAAGAAGTTAAAATTATGTCCAACAGAGTGACCCATTCCTTTTATACATAATTTATGATCTCAAAACCATACAACCTATTTAGGAGAGCTATAAATATCCAAATTCAGTGTCTAAATTTAATAATGTTATTAGAGGAAATTCCTATTTTACGATTCATCCTATGGCCCTTGACCAACCATTATTTCTATTTCCCATCAAATATGTTATGTTTGAGAAAATAATTGGTAGAGACTTGGTTATATGAAGTTTTAGGCCAAAGAATCCTGAGGCACCTTTCAAAATCCCTTCTGGAAATAATCATGGATACATTTTTTATTTTTCATAATGTGTAAGAAATATGCATGAAATGTTTTGTTAATAAATAAACCTCTAATTAGGTCTATGAAAGACATTACCTCTAGTTTTATTACCACTAGATGAATACCTTAGGTCTTAATGGTAAAATCAACATCAATGTATTACTTCTCATCTATATAAAATTGGTCCTGTGTGGAGTAGGGTGCCATAAACTCTATGAAATTACATAGGGATGAATAATGAAGTAATTTAAATTCCAAAGTGACTTTATCAAATGCTATATCTAGAAATTCCTCTCCTCCAACACATGAATAAAGTAAGGAGGCTTGATCATGTGTTTGTCTTAAAGAAGAGGCCATCCTTTGTCAATCTAAAATATGAAATTTCTTTTTCAAGTTATTTTTTTTATTTTTTACAAGTTCTCTAAAAAAAATAGTGTTATTTATATGATTGAGGGCTCGATATTGTAAAGTTTGATTGATAATTTGATGGTAAAGTGAAAAAATTTCAACTATATTTTGCATATATTACCAAAATTATAAATATTGAATGTGTTCATGTGTGATCAATGCAAATAACAACCTTTTTATTTTTTTCCCATTTTAATTTGAATGCATTAATTAACTTTAATGTGTTCACTTATGTGATAGATGGAAACTATTTAGTAGATTTTATGCATCTAATCAACATATTATAGGCATCTATAAAATATTTGTTTATTTATCTCTTTGCCTTTATATGGAACTCATTTACGTATATTTTGATCCTGTGTCTTACATATTGTGACACTTGTCTAGTTGTCATTCACTCAAGCCTTTATATCTACATATAATATTTATATACTCTTGGGATGCGATTCAACACAATTATGACATGTGGTGAAACCTTAGGTATATACAGACCCGAGAATGAGAGAACACATGAATTTTCAACTATATATGCCTCTATATAGGTTATGTATTATGAAATGACATGTGGCATGATCTTAGGGCCATGGGGAAATGGAAAATCGAAGCCATGTGGCCATTAGTCAATCGACTGAATATAGTTTTATTTGAAATTTTGGGCCAATATGACTATTCCACTCATCATTTTATTAGATCTTGAAAGTTTAGAGGTATTAAATTGTGGGACCATAGGGCCATTAGAACCATGAAATGTTTTCAAGGTTTTAGGTAAATAATATTGTGTCAAGTGTCAAGTGTTAGAGTTTGAAAGCTTGAGACCATTAGACTATTTTAATACCTATTTATATTTAGATTGATAAAAAGTATCCATTTCTTGGATGCTTGAATTTTAAAATCTTGGGACTATTAGACCATTAACTTTAATTCTAAAGCTTTTGAGTTTCTATGCAATGAAATAACACTATGTCACCTCTTTTCAAAGATCAAGAACCTAAAACACTTGGAAATTTTGTGAAGGTTGAGGTCTTTTTATGCCATATAGTTTCCATCTATCAAAATGTTAGAGATTAAAATCCTTAAAAGACTTAGAAACTTTTACAAAGGGATATAGGTTCTGGATAATGTAGTGATGCCACTTATCCTTCTTGTACGCAATAAATCAATTTATGATCATGAAAAAGTAAATAATTCATACCCATGGTTTTATAGACATATAAAATTAAAGGAACATTAGGATGAAAACATTAGGTTTTTTAGTCCATATAAATCATGAAAATTATGAAAACCTAATGTTTAGGATAAATCAAGATGATTTTTTAAGATTTGATTTTTATTTTTAATTTATGTAACTTTAAAACTTATAGGATATCCTTAGACTCTTCTATAAATAAATCCTTATCATGGATTCCTAAATTTAAAAGGGTTTTGAATAAATATTTTCAAAAAAAGGGATCCTATTTTAAAAATTCAAAATGGGTGTGTGTGTTAGGGCACACAAATTTACTCCTATGATTGTGATATTTTGAATCACTCAAGTTAATTTTGGGTTTTATGTAAATATTTTTGGTCAATTCATAACTTCTCTTATTCTATTTATTTTTTATGAATACTTCACTCTCCAATTTCATGTGTATTTTTTATCCCAAGTAATGACTTGAGAAGGATGGATGATAAATGAATCATTTAACTTTGATTGAGATGATTTAATTTTAAAATATTTGAAAGGGTTATTATCTTCAATAAAAAAAATGAGTATTCTTCATGCACGAATTTAAGACACATAAGGAATGTAGATGGTACTGATAACATCATATGTATATAATGTCACCTGATAGTAAATTATAATGTAGATGATTGGGCATATATATATGTATGTATATATATATGTATGTATGTATATATATATATATATATATATATATGTATATGTATATATGTATATATATATATATATATGTATATATATATGTGTGTGTGTGTGTATATATATGTGTGTGTATATATATATGTGTGTGTGTGTGTGTGTGTATGTATATATATATATATATATATATATATATATATATATATATATATATATATATATATATATATATATATATACATATATATATATATATATACACACAAATATATATATATATATGTATGTATATATATATATATGTATATATATATATATACATACATACATATATATATATATGTATGTATGTATGTATATATATATATATATACATACATATATATATCTATATAGGTATGTACATATACATATATATATATATATATATATATATATATATATATCATTCCAATTACTTATCTTGAAGAATCATCAATACCTTTGATAGTTTGATTTTTATTGATACTTTTAGTTTTAATACCCAATTATTTTGAGAAAGGTCTGCTACAAACATTCACTCTATAATCAATATTAGTTAATACTCATTTGATTCCTTTATTGTAATGTAACTTTAATAAATATTGTAAGGTTTTGTGTAATTAGATGTTGTGGTGGAAATTATTATTCCACAAAAGTGATAATATTTTCAATATCCTTAAAGGTGATCATCATGGAAGAAAAAAATACATGTGTATCATTAATAATAGTATTGTCTCATAATGCAACATATAAAATATCCTTATATAATGATGAAAGCTTTATTAACTCAAATATATAACTTTTACATGCGTATTTTTTTAGGTGATCCATGATATAATACCCTTTAGGTTAATTTTATTTCCTAATGGGAGGTGGAGAGGGTTTAAGAGTAACATGTTAACTTCCTGCATGATGTGGTGGTATACATTTATGGTTATTAAGAACATGGATTGTATAATATAGTATTAGTCATGGGTGGATAATGGGGGAAAGATGTTGGTGGCTATATTATAACCTTGAGGTCCAAGAGGAGGATAAATGAGAGGAGTCATACATTCCCTTTATCATCTGGTAGTAACTAGAAAAATATATGATTGAATTTTGAAATAATATGAATTGATAAAAACTTAAGGTTGTAGATCAAGACTTATAACATCTTACATGTATAACTACTCTTGTTCCCCTGTCATACTTGACTTTTTTAAAAAAATCATTAAAGGTGTATGTGTCTTAGCATGTGATTTGTTTCATTTTATTACATGGGTGTTAATGATATTACATATTAGGGGAAGAAATAATCTAACGAAAACTAAGAAAACCTGAATCAAAAAATTCTCATCCAATATAGCTGTATATTATTTGTAAATTGAGAAGAAAACTAAAATTTAAAATTTAAGACCTAGAAAAAGAAGATTTTTTTGTATGGAGATTAGTAAATTCTCCTAAATTCTAAGGTCAAAATAGAGTGATTTTAGTGATAAGTATAATTTATAGGGTTAAAATAATTTAATTTTAATATCATCTATGAAATTTGACGTTGAAAAAAAATAGCATTAGATATTAGATCTGAGGTCATAAGAAAGTTCTTTTAGTATTATATGCTTAGGAATTTATTTAAAACCTAAGACAATTTTCTAAGAAATGCTTAAATAAAATTTATGGGTTCACCAATATGTTTTATCATAATTAAAAATTAATTGGTGTATTAACTCAATTTAATATAAAATAAATAGAAATGTAGTAAATCTTGTAAGTGACTTGCAACTAGCAGAATGAAAGTAAAACTACTAAAATTAATGAATCTAGAATGAATGAAAGAAGTTAAATTTGAAAAACATAATAAACCTTAGTTTTTTATACCTATATACTCTCTTTGTATGTCTATAATATGGATGGAAGTGATCAATTAGATTTTATTAAGCACATCCAACATAAATTGTAATTATCACTAATCAGTGCCTTGATTGATTAGAATGGGATAGGATTGACTGCAACTATTGTCCTTTGTGGGTTGATCTTGAACACTAAATAAAATTATGAACCTTAAAATATATTCCCCTAAACCTACTTGAAATATTATCATGTATAAAATTTGACCTTTACATGTGCACAGATGACTTGTAAATGACTTTTCAAAGTTGAAACCCTAATAGGGCTTACAATAACCAAAAACATGTAAAAATAAAAGGGATAGTGTAATTGTTTGAGGTGACCCAAATCATCTCCATGATTATTTATTTATACCTAATTATCCAATTCTCCAAAGGTGTAAATCAATCCCATCTATTTTTCTTGCTTAGAGTGCTTAGTGTGATTCTGACCCTTTTGATAGATGTATTCATATAGAGATGGCTTGAATACTTGATAATTTTTTAATAACATCAATGGAATATGGATATTGACTTGTCTAAAGGTTTTTTTAAGTGAATAAAATTAAATTTGAGAAGAATAGGGAAGTTTTGATAAGTGTGCAATAATATAATTATGCCCTTAGTGAAATTGCCAAGTGATAGAATATGTGACCTATATGTGCCTTTAAAGAAATCTAAAGGGTGAAACCTCATGATTCAAACCCTAAAAATATAGACCAAATTATAAAGGAGGGTTTAAATTTTTTCAAGATTGACCAATAAGGCTAGTATCAACTAGATAGTCATATCTTGTACAAGTTGGTTCTATCTTAGGAAGGGTGATACTTGATTTTAAAAATTTGGAAATTTGTACATATGATTAAAGAGTTTTTTAGCTATCAATAACATTTATGTATGTGTAAAATAATAAATTATAAATCAATATATCCATACAAATACTTAGGATATAGTGAGGTGGTGAAATAGGGCTAAATTAAATGCTCAAGTAGATTAATGTAAAAGTGGGCCAAAACTAAATTAGCAAGTATTCATGACCAAATTTGAGTGAATATACATATATTTAAAAATGATAAATGGTGTTTATTATATTTACATATAAATAATTTTAATATAATATGTATTTTTAATGTTCTTGTTATAAGCTATCTTTAATATTAAAATTATGGATATTTTGAATTCCACAATTTGGAATATGACTTAAATAAATAAATATTTTTATTTAAGATACTGTAAATAATTATAAAATTATTTTTATATATAATTGGTTATCATATTTTTCTTGTTTCATTTACATTATATCTTGATCAAAGTAACAAAAAAAATCCCATGACATTCTAGGAAATGGGAAGGGTTGTAAAGTTCATATCAGTAACAAGTTGAATTTGATAGGGAAATTAAGAATAAACTCATGCTTAGTTTTTTCATATTTGATCAAATAGATATATTGTAACGTATATTGTGTATGGGTTGATTTCATGATTATGATATAAATATGGGTATTCATTGTGTGGAAAAATTATCTTTAGTTGTAATCATGATATTGATATTATAAAATCAATTTTGAAAATGCTTATGTATAACGTGCAATGAACACACTTTGTCAAGTGTTCTTTATTTTAACATTTAATTATATAAGGTAAATTTTTACTAAAAACCCATATTTTTGTAGATACTTTTTTATATTAAAACGTAATAATGGGGTGCCAATTCCATATTTTGAAAACTTTGCATTATTAGGTCTTCTTTTTCTATTGTATTAAGGTACCAATGTTTTCTTAACCTTAAATATGATGCATTCAGCTAAATAATTAATGATATATTTTGATTTTTTTTTAATGGTCATAATTATCAAATTTTTAATTTCCTTGAGACAACATCAATAAAACTTATTAAATTCTATTCAAAAAGTGGATATTAAAGCTTAAGCTATTTTGAATTTATGGCTTCAAACGATCTTGACCATTCATGTGTTTTCATACCATATCTTTGAGTTCAAAAAATTTTAATTTTCACTTTTGATATCCACTTGCTTCCTTAGATTATATGGATGAATTAAAACTTTTAATTTAGATTTTAATCATGCTCAGGTTTGAATCCATTTGCATATTTATATGTACCATGGACATGTGATGAAATAATGTTAAATGTGTAATTATCAAGTTATAAGTATTCATGGCCTTTAATATGTATAGTTTTCACTAAATAAGCACAAATGACAACTTTTAATTATATTGTAGTAATGGACTCATAGTGTGTCTTTGATCTTCTAAATAACTTCATTTTTTGTTTGAAAATCCATTAAAATTTTGCTTTCACTTTATATTTTTTTGTATCCAAAATTTTTAAGTTACAAAGTGTCTATTTTGTTATTAAGGTGGCCTAAATTTTTTTCACAAATATGTCAAACATTAAATTCACTTCATATTCACACACATCAATGATTCCAACTCATAGAGGTCACAAAATTATAATGTTCAATTTTGATATCCACTTCCTCCCACAGACTAAATGAATGTGATATATCTTTCAATTCATCTTTTGCACATGCTTAGGTCTAAATTCCTCTTCATATTTATATGTATCATAACCATATGGTGAAATAATATACAATGTGTCATCACCAAGGTTAGAGTATTAATTTCCTTTTACCTTTAACATGTTAACTTAATATGATTCACATGACACTCTCTCATTGTCTTAAAATCATGGATTGTCTCCAAACATATAAATAAACTCACTTTTTGTCTTCACATTCATCCAAATTTCACTTTTATATTCACAAGAATCCACTTTATCCTCCACATATTAAATAAATAGACAATGATCATTTTTAAAATATTAATAAATCACACATTAATTTTAACAAATTTGTTATATTAGAATAAAAAATTTGGAAATCACAATGATTTCATGGAGTAATGAAAATTTTTAAAACATAAATATAATATTTGATGTGAAACAAATCTTGTAGATGAGTTAACATATGCATTTAATTTTAATTTTTAGTTTGGTCCACGTCTCACAAATGTGTTAATGTTGTATAGGAAATAAAGTGTAGACCTTTTTACTTTGGCTATTAAAATGTGTTTGTTGATAACTTAAGGTTTTTCAATGACTATTACATGGCCAATTAATTAGACCAAAACCTTAAAATATTTTTAAATGTGAAATGGATCTTAATTTCATTATATATAAGAGAAACCACTTATGAAAATTATTAAAAATAATTTCACTAGAGAACTATATTAATTATTAATACCCAATTAAGTTTGAAATTAAATTTAAAATACCACTTTGCATCAAAATAAATTCATCCATTAAGGATATGTATTAATGGTAGGTGAAATTAATCATGATTATTAAATTTTATTTAAAAAATAGAAATTATATATGAATTTGTGCCTTTAGTCTTATTAGATAATCTTCATTATCCATGTGTCACCATTTTAAAGCCTTAATGTCATGGAGCTTAATTGATTACAACATTCAATTTTGGTATCTAATTCCTCCCATGGACTATGTGGATGTGTTAAATATTTCAATTCAACAACTATACTTTATTAGGGAACTAAGCTACAACATGGATCTAATTTTAAATGCATTTAGAATATGTAATTAAATCCTTTGTAAAAAAAATTGTGAAATGGTTCTTATGAGTTGATGTAGAATTTATCCAAGTGAATTCCTATAAATGTATGTATAATATTTGTGTTAGAAAGAAATCACTACTCGAAAAATATGTAAATTTTAGTTCTTAATAAAATATCTAATCACCACCTATAAATTCTACTTATTCTACTCTCTTAAACTTCAAATGGCTTTTTATGTGTTACATCTGAGTAACCATTATTTTAAATCTTGAAATTATAGCTTTAGTGAAATGTGAGTATGTGGCATAAGTCATGTCTAATAATCTTGATTATCCATGTGTCATAATCCCAAAATGTTGAGGTCATGGGTGTAATTGAGTCACATTATTATTTTTTTGGTGTTCACTTTCTCCCATAGAGTACACATATGTGTGAAATATTTTAACACAAAATTTATCACTATTTAAATCCAAATATATTTTCCTTTTTATGTTTATCATGACCATATGGTGAAATCCTATGTAACATGTCTTCATTGAGATCCAACTATTCATTATATTATAAATTTACTATATCCAATCAAAGTGATGCATGTTTCATTTTAGTAAGGTCTCATAGTCATAGGTCATGGAGTGTTTCAAATAAGATAATGTCTTTATGTAATGTCCATAGATCAATTGTTATTTGGTCTTTACTTTATATATTTTTTTGTATATACACCTTTTCCTATATAATAAATAAAATTAATTAGCATATTAAAAAAATTATTAAATCATAAATAAATTTTAATAAATATTTTATATAACAACAATAAATGTGGAAATTATCACAATGACATAGGGTGATAGAGTCACAAAGTGTCTCATTGATTTTTAAGGTAGCAATAGTGAACTTTGAAGATCTATTAAAATTTGATTTCAGTTTATATTCACATGAATCCAATTTACCCTAAATAAAATTAACCAAAAATATCATGATCATATCTCAAAAATTAAATAATGTGCTCACAATAATATAATAAAAAACTGTAATATCAGAAGTGAAGACATGAAGATTATAATGCAATCATGGGTCCTAGAGTTGTTTTTAGATCTTAAAATGTACTTTAGTATTTTTGGCCAAAATAATATATATGAAAATTTTGGTAATGATAATAAGTATTTAAATTTTAATTTCCTTGAACTTGCATCCATCGCACCCTATGATATCATACATCTATTTCAAAATCCTTAATTGAAATAATTAAAATCTATAAAACCTATTTTTTTGTTAGTATCCATGACTTATCCTTTATATGTAATTGTGAAATCAAATCTAGCTATCAAATTAACATCTTAAATACACACTTATGGTAAAATTTGTGCTTCGTGATATAATTTGTGATCACTACTTATAAATTCTACTTATTGTGTTCTATAAAACTTCAAAATGTTCACTATCTATATCTCAATATTTAGTATGAAAATTATCAAAATGAAGTTATTTAACAAACTATAATAATTTTACATATCATTTTTGTTTGAATTTAAATTTTAAATCCACTTCATGTCACATATATTTCATTCTTTAACATTTTAAAATAATGGAAAACAACATCAATCATGCTTATTAATTACTCTTCAAAAAGTGGGCATTATAGATTAAGCTATTTATGAATTCATTTATTTAGTATTATTAGAGAGTCCTAACCATCCAAATGTCATGTTAATTTAGTGTCCATGTCATGAAATTTCAATGTTCACTTTTGATATCCATTTCCTTTTGTAGATTACATGGATGTGTTAAATCTTTTAATTTAGCTTTTATGCCTACTCAAGTCTAAATGCCTTTTCATTTTCATATGAATCTCAACCACGTGGTCAAATCTTATATATTCTATAATCACCAAATTTTAAGTCTTGAAGTACATTCAAAATTACTATTTTTACTTAATGTGATCCATGTCATAACTTCTCATTGTATCATAGTTATGGAGGGTCTTCGAGCTTCCAAATTAATTTGTTTGTTATTCATGGATCCATGAAAATTTCAATTTATATTTATATAATTTTACATCAAAAAGTTTTAAAGAGTCATGAAGTGTCTATTTTATTCTTAAGGTGGACCAAATGAACTTCGTAGATTTGTTAAGGATTGAATTCACTTTTTTTTCACACATGTTCACTTTATCCTACACAATAAATAAATACAATGATCATATTCAAAATAGTAATAAAGTAAACATATTAATCTTGATAAAGTTGTGATATCATAATAAAACATTGGAAATTATAATTTTTTCATGGATTCATGGGGATTGATAAAATAAAAATTAATGTTTTAACTAAAAGAGACAATGTGAATTTGTTAACATATGGATTTCATTTTAAACTGCAATCGAATCTACATGTCATAAAGGTGTGAATGTGTTATAAAAAATAAGTGCATACAATTTTAATTTGGATATACAAATGTGTCCACTAATATATTATATTTTTTTAAAGATTATTGTGCGGCCAATTAATCAAACTAAAACATAAATGGGTTTTTAAAATGAAATAGACATTGGATAGACTATGCAAAAGAGAATCCATTTATGAAAATGATCAAAATGGAGTTCACTAGAGGACTATAGTATTTGTCATTAATTTTTCATATCCCTTTCATTTTTTTTAAATTTAAAATTCCACTTTTTAGCACATCTATTTCATTCTTTAATGATAATAATTAATGGTATGTGACATCAATCACACTTACTAATTGTTATTCAAAACATGTATGTTATATCTTAACTTGTATTTGTTATTGAATTTAGTATTATCACAGAATATTGACCATCCATGTATCACCATGCTATAACATCAAGGTCAAATAGGTCACCAAACTACTAGAATTCACTTTTTATACCCATTTCCTCCCATGGACTAAAAAGATGCATTAAATATTTTGATTCAACTTTTACCACTACTCATGTTTGAATGCATTTTCATATTATATGTATTTTGACCATGTGATGAAATATTAGTCCAAGTTTTATGGCATTTCACCTTCATTATGTACACTTCAAGTGATATGCATGTAATCTTCTTTTTATCTCATACTAATTGAGACATGAATATGCCTCTAAGATTCCAAATAACTTCATTTGTTATTCAAATATTTGTTGAACTTTCACTTTTATTTTATATATTTTTTGCATCTATATCTTTTATCACTTAGATATTGTCTCTTTTATTCTCAAGGTGGATTCAATGAAATCTATGGATCCATTTAAAATTTAAGTCACTTTATAATCATATCTCAATTTTCTCATACACATAATAAATAATCACATATTGATTTTAATCAAGGTGTGATATTTGAAAAAACATGTGGCAACAAGGATAGGGTCACAAAGTCACACACCTTTACATAATAAAATAATAATCTATGAAATAATAGAGATCCCACGAATGCATTAACAAATACATTTCAATTCAAGTTGTGAGTGAGTTCATGTATCACAAAGGTGTAAAGGTGATATGGAAAATGAAGTTTGAAACTTTTGAATTTAGTTATATGAATGTGACACTAATATATTAAGGTTTTATAAGTATTAATTCATGGATAATTAATCATACCAAAATCTATATGAGATCTAAATAATTATCATTCTAAACTAAGACAACACCAAGCATCAATGTTAGTGAGAAAGGGAAAACACAAAATAGAATAAAATGTACAATGATTTCTTATCTTGAATATTGTATTGAAAATATTTATAATTAAAAAATATCCCAATACAAATTATTAATAAAACACACATATTACTTTAGAATACTATAAATATAACAAAACACATGGAAATTAGAGCGTAGTCATAGAGTCACACAACCTTTAAAAGCGAAATTGAAAATTAATATATTTTTATTAAGAGAGAAAGAACACACAATGTGTGATTTTTTATTTCATTCTATTCATTTTTAATTAAAAAAACAAATTGTATAATTATAGTGTGAAGTTATCTCTATATTTCATATATGTAATTTTTTAGTATAATTTCCCTATTTTTCCCACAATATCTAAATAATATGACATTGTAATCCATTAAAAAAAATTATTTAGGACTTAGTAGTGTAAATACTAGGTTTTCAAAGGGCCGAGTATAGTAATAACTTGAGATAAATATAGGAAATAGTTAATCTGTTAGTTTTTTACCAAAATAGTAAAGATGGTTAGAAAATCTATGTATTTAGAGGAAAACAAGTGTTTTTATGAGTCAATAGGCTATAAAAAACTTGAATATCAGTTAGGAATATTTAATTCTAGGACTTCAATTGAAAATAGGCTTTGAGCAATATCAACCTTATAAGGATAATAATGCCAGTGGCACTAGTGTCCAATTATAGCACTATTGTCCTTTTGTAGAAGAGATACCTAAAAATTTAAGAGATGTTATAGGAGGGTTTTAGAGACCTATAAGTGATTTGGTGACTTATGTAAGTTCATATGTGTCACTATTTTCTTGGATCTCTTTCAAACCCTAATGAACACCTACACACATGAAACAACAACTAGATCAATCGTAAAAGAAAAGGGAAAAACTAGGTTGTGGGATATTACAATCACATGGGACAAAACCCCTATTATCTTGGGTGATACGTAAATTAACCCTAATTTTAGGGGTTTTATATCACATGTAGTTCTCCCTTAATGAACATGTATAATTAATACATATGGTATGCTATAATGACTTTCACTTAGGCCCTTCTTTGATCAAGCATGAAAGTTTAGGTGCAATATGTGAGTAATATGCAATGTGTTGAGATTTAATATTGACTAATTTTATGTAATTATGTGCTAAGATAGTAAGTGATTATTGTAAAATGTCTTGTGAGGCTCTTTATATAGAAATAAATTTGATTTGAATGTAAGAACCTTATTTACTGGTCAACAAGATGTAAAAGAGGGATAAAATAATAAGATTAGGATCAAGGGAGGGTTAGTTAACAAAACACATAAGAAAATGATTTTTGGAAACTAGCACAAATGGAACTATTATCCAAATAAGGGTGCTAGTGTCATGAAGTCCTAAAATAGAACAAAGACTAGATAGAATAGGCTAGGGGTCACTATGACTAGGAAGAGATGAATTAAGACCATTGGGGGTGTAAAAAATAGGTAAAGAAAGACATAACAAATACCAAAAGACCCAAAATTACCATGCAAACAAGAGATACAGTCATCACTAAGAGATTCTTATGAAAGATCATCAATAGACATAATTCTTTTGGTAGTTTGACCAAATTAGGGTGTGTATATTTGACCCAATTTTATTCTAGTAATGGAATGAAATGAAAGTATTAGAGTAAAATAAAAATATAGAAGAGTAATTATAATTAACTATGTAGATGCAGTCTATACTTGGCCCACTTCTTGGCTAGATAAGTGGACAGGAGTTGGAATGATGTTTGTGAAGAGAAAATCCATAATGTGGGTTCCCCTTGCACTAAATCTATATAGTGAACTAAATTATGAGGAACAAAACATATTTTTTTGCCACCATAATATGTAGATGAAATTTGAGAATGTAATCTAGAAATGTGGAGAAATAAGGCCTACTATCCCCCACTCTGATATCTAAACTAAATCTAAGTATATAATCTAAAAATATGGAGAAATAAGGCCTACTTTCCCCCACTCTCATATTTAGTGTGAATATGAGTATATATTCTAAAAGTATGGATAAAAAAGACATTCTCTCCCCCATTATAATATATAGATTTAATGTACAGTCATGTGACCCAAACTAGTGAAATCTTAGTGACATCCTAGTGGTGATCTAAATGTACATGACAATCTGAACATAGCTAAGGATATAACATGCCATTCAATTTGTATTATCTAGTGGATCCTTATGGGATAAAGGACATGTACCCTACATCATGCCCCCAAACCTGATATCTAATTAATGTAATCTTGTATCTCAAAACATAGCTAATGAGATCATGAAAACCTATAAATCTAAATTGAACCTTGTATCTATATTTCTATATATTTGAGCAAACTTGTGTATCTAAATATTTGTATATCTAGGTAAACTTGTGTATCTTAATATCTATATATCTAAGTAAACATGTTTGTCTTTATACACACACACACACAAATACATACACACACATATACACACACACACACACACACATATATATATATATATATATGTCTATATATGTGTGTGTGTATATATGTGTGTGTATATATATATACATGTATATATATATGTATATGTATATATATATATATGTATATATATACATATATATATACACATGTATATATATATATGTATATATATACATATATATATATATATATATATGTATGTATGTATATATATATATATATAGATGTATGTATGTATGTATACACACACACAGATATATATATGTGTGTGTGTGGGTGTATATATATACACACATGTATATATATATGTATATATATATATATATATATATATGTATATATATACATATATATATACATATATATATATATGTATATATATATATATGTATGTATGTATATATATATATATGTGTGTGTGTGTGTGTGTGTGTGTGTTTGTATACATATACATATACATATATATATATATATACATGTATATATATATATATATATCTGTGTATATATATACATATATATATATATGTATATATATATATAGATATGTATATATATACATATATGTGTGTGTGTGTGTATATACATATATACATATATATATATATATATATATATATATACATATATATACATATACATATATATATATATATACATACATCAATATATATATATACATATACATACATACATATATATATACATATATATATATATGTATATATATGTATATATATATATATATATATATATATGTACATATGTATTTATATAAATAGTCACACACACACACACACACACACACACAGATACACACACACACACACACACACACACACATAACCTTATAACATCCCATGCCTAATTAATTCACATAAGTTCCCATTATTTATTAACTAATCCCACTTGTCTAATATTTTGAAATTTAAAATTACCAAAGCCACCCACCTACCTACTTTTAGGATTTCCTACAAGTTTACCCCCTATTGCTCACCTAACCTTTCATCTATTCGAGTCTAATCTTCCCCTAATCATCAATAAATTCCCTAATGGAATCTATAACTCTCCACCACCCTTTTCCTTCTCTAGAGAGTTCTCTCTCTAGAGAATTCTAAGGAAATTTAAATTACTTAGAATTCCCTCCTTTCTATTTAGATTTTTATTCTTTATAGGATTCCAATGAATTTTTAATTCAATGGAAAATCTCCCTTCATTGCCTATTTAAATCCATGCTTTCCTCCATCCCAAATAATGAGAAAACTCCATGAAAAACTATTCCATGTTATCATATTAGTATATTATTAAGCTAATATCATGGTATCATAAAATTAGAGTCTAAAAGGTAATCCAAAATCCATAATCATAGTCTTTTTATTATTTTGATCTTGATTTAAATTACTTAGATTTAGGACTGAAATGTTGGTTTTGAATTTTCATATATCTTTGTACTTTTGATCTTATGTGTTCTACATTTTACTTGTAGATTAGTATTTTGAGTAGATTTGGATTAAATTTCATAATAAAATTTAGTTACTCAAAATGTTGATCTCATATATATATATATATATATATCTGAATATTTGAACCAATCTGTGTATCTATGAGAATCTATATCTAAATCAATCTATGTGTCTATGTGAATCTATATAAATAGTGTGTATATGTTCCCCTTTTGAAGAGAGAAAAAATTGTGGTAAGGGTGTCTAACCAAAATTAATATTGGCTAGTATGTTAATGATAATTAACTAGGGTAATTTTTTGTTTAAGTTTGATTAATTTTTTAATTGTAACAAAGTTATTTTTTAAATCAGTAGTAGGATATACCTTTGTTTTATATTGAGTTTGTTAAGGAAATATAGGTTTTGTCATTTTTTGGAGTCAAATTTGATCGAGATAGTATTGGAACTAGTATGGGGTGGGGCACATTAAGGTCAAGCCCATTACATAATAAATGGATTTCAAATCAAAGTTACTACTCTCTAGATGTCATGTTTAGAATAAATAAGTATTATTTGGTAAAATTGACATGAAAGGTTGACCTTAGGTAGGTTGATATTTAAAAATGTGGCTTAATTAAGTTGGTTGATTGGTTTGAAAACTCATTTGAACCATTTGACTTGATAGTGATTGTTTATTCCAAGCTAGAAAGCATGCCAAGGAGCGAGTAAAACCTGATATGAGAAGGTTGGGGAGGAGGTTACCCTGGTAAGGAATCTATCATTTTTCATCATTTTTAGTGAAAATTTGTTAGTTTAAGGCCATTTTTGGAAATGTGCCACTATTGTCTTGATAATGGCACTAGTGTCTAAGACATAGAACTAGTATAATAGGTAGGTCACTACTATCCAACACTACTATCCCATATGTAATGTTAGTGTCCACTAGATCAATTTTTAGTGTATATTTATCTAGTATTCTATGATGCTAATGTTGGATTCTATTATATTTTGAAGGAAGATGTGCATATGAGAGTTTTAGAGTGGATAGATGATGTGTTTTTATGGGGATTACACCTAATAGATGAGGAGAGGGTTGTGGTAAATAGAGTCAGTTAGGCCATGTGGCATTATTGGATCTAATTAACTTAGACAAACATATAATGATAGTCTTGAGTGATAGGTGGAATGTGCATACAAGTACATTTTGGTCACCTAATAGGTATATGACTATCACATTGAGGGATGTTTATGGGATCTTGAGATTGTTGATTACTAGTAATAGGGAAGTTCTATAGGAGGCTACTGGTGATCAATATATAGAGTGGGCTATGAGGTATTTTTAAGTAATTCTTGTGGGGATTCATTTTGTAGGGAGTAACAATGATTTATGACTATCATTGATTATTATTTTGAATGTTATGTGGTTGTATAAGGTTTTAGTAGTTATAATGGATTAGTTTTTTTTGTGGATAAGATAGGAGAGAGGTATCTATCTTATATAGGATACATGGAATAATATAGGATATAGAGGCACATAACACTATGTACTTTTAGGGTTACACTATGCTATCCCACTTGTATCAATATTTATGCTACTTCACTTAGGAGATGTGTGCATGTGGTATTCAATATTCTACATCATTTCATTGTTGGGATTATAAGCATATAAAAATGATTGAACTAGTGTTTCCTCAATGGGGTGATTGGGTTCACCCCCAAAAATTTGTAAAGAGGTAGACTGGTACATAGTGTATGACCAAAAGGAACATGATGAAGTGTTGATAGGTGTTGTATAGGTTGATAGCTAGAGATATTATCTATAAATCTGATAAGGTCTATAAGGGATGTACTGAGGATGGTTCTAAATTGAGATGGTTACTAGTGATATTTTAATTACATGACCATTACGTCAATGTGTTTGATAGGTTTCGATATGAGTGAGTGATGTGACAATTTGGTGTTACTCAAGATGTGCCACCAACACCATTTATGTGGTTGAGAAGTTCTCAGCCTTAAGTTAGGTTAAAGAGTAGGCCTAGACTAATAGATATAGAGATATCTCTAATTACATTGATATAATGGGATCTAGTGATTTATAAATCATATGTGGATAATTTAGGAGTGATCAATGCCTACATAGCATGGTTGAGGGAGCACATAATAGAACCACTAGTAATAGGAGGTGGGATTATCATGGAAGAGATAGAGGAGGTTGAGCCCATTAGGATAATGGAGGGTAATTAATATAATATATCTATATGTTTTGTGTTACGTTGTTACTTATTTAATTAGGTAAGTATATATTGTTCTAGGTTGACATGTGTAGTTTTAAATGATGATGAGTATTAGGAGACTATCATTGAGTCTATGCTTTAAGTACTGATACAAAATATTCTAGATGATGCCATGGATGATGGAATTATTAAGAGATATATAAATGTTGTTGATGTTCATTCACACATGTTTGATTGAGTAATGATTTCCATGGCAACACATAAATGAGCAAAAACCAATATGGATGACACGCCTTCCAAGATACATAGATAAGCCATGCATGTACCTAATGTTTTGGGTGGGTAAGTTGGTAGGATAGTATATGACTACATTCATATACATTGGGAACATTTAGAGTTATTGGTTGAGGTTGTATTTTTATAAGATAGAGCATAGATACATTGGTCTCAAAAGATATCTAGAGGAGATGTTGGATCATCTAGCTCTATTATTGATATATTAGAGAGCGAGAGTGAGGGGGATAGTCCTGGTGGCCAAGATTCATTATTGAGTGACCTATATCATTGTATTAAAACTTATATAGAGTTTTATATATGTGGATTTTTATATGACATGGGTATTATTTTATATTGGCATCCTGATATTGTGGCATTTACATTTATGTTTGATTACATTCATTATTTATGTTAATATTGAAATATGGTATTTGACTAAGTAATGGTAACGAGTTTTTTAGATATCTTTATAAGTTTTAAATAGACATGTATGTTAGATTAATAATGTTAGTTGTTATTATATTTGTTATATGAGCGTCATAAGATATCTTAGTGTGGATCTTATAACTGTGACATGCACTATGTGAACCTAGATGGCATGGTGAACAATTAACCATAATGCTCATGTTGTGTATAAATGGACTTTGGAATTAGTATTTCTAATGGTGAACTACTAACAGGTATATGTGTGGAATATATATCAAATATCCTCATTTACTATCATACTGAAGTCATCCTTTGATCTCTATGATCTTTGTTAAATACATGAATCAATGTGTGAATTGTGTTCTAGTTTTTGCCAAATATCTTCATTAGTGGTGGAATTGAAACTAGTGATTGAGTTAATTTCAATTTCTATTCCATAATTTTCTTCTTAGGTGGATATTTATGAACTAGATGCCATGTCTATTGAATCTATGGTGCATGAGATATCTTATAAGTAGATGTCCTATAAACCATAATGATATTATGATGAGTAACCAATGGTTCCTTACAAGGAACATAATGAGATAACTTAGTTGTATAGGAGTGTGATCTTGGAGAGTATGGAGAGTGATATCTCAATTATTCTTATGTAAATGCTATAATTCCTCTATTGACATACTAGTCAATATGATCTCTAAGTACATAATAGTTATTGTCCCAATGTTTATTTATCTATTGAAAGTTTAAATATGGTTTATTCTTTATTATATAAAAATGGTGATCTAGATGGTGACAAGTATAAAGAACTATGATAATCTCCCTATCCAAAAATGTACATAGGATATCATAAGTCCTATCTCTATTTAAAACCTAGATATCCCCTCTATTGGTTTCTTATGATCTACTCACTATAAGGGATATTCTATGAAGTGATTTTTATACCTTGTTGAGTATCTTGATTGGTTATTTATGTTCCACATATTTCTTAAGCATAGTTGGAGTGGGTTATTTTACTAGATTAGATGATTGTGGATATGGTAAATCTACATCCAAATCTATCTTTGAATGTTTCTCATTTAGTCCCAACTTTCTCTCTAATCCTAAAGCTCTGTAATAAAGATGACTGAGTGATTTGGATGTCTAGTATAAAATATCTCCTGAAGATGAAGAATTATACCTCTATAAAAAGTATACTATACCTATAAATATGTTAAATAGTAGATCAATTAATACACACATGTTTTGAATCTTAGAATGTATTCATTTACTATTTCTGACTGGCCCTACTATAATGAAGGCAACCTCTCATATGTGGCTTGTGTTCCCTTGTTATAAATATAATGCATGAGAAAGACCTCTTATAACTCATCATATGTGTATAGTGAACCACTAGGGAGTGAATGATGAAACCACTCTAATGACTTACCCTATAGAGTCATGAGAAATAACTGTAAGAGAATCAACCTACTAGTGACATGTGCCATAACTTTCTAGTAAGATTTGAGATACAAGTATGGATCTCCATGCCAATCAAACTTTGGTAATGTTGGTATCTATAACTTTGATATGAATTTTGCATTCAAAATTCTATGTGAGATGGGATTGTTATGTATAGAATTAAAATTATCCCATGAGTGATATGCTTTACTTTCCAATGTGAGATGGTGTACTTGTTGTAAATCACCCACAATATACATATAGGAGATTATCTCTTGTGAAGGTATATGAACATTATCAGGGGGTTCATTTAACTCTTGAATATTATTATTAATATTAGTCATTGGTACACTACATCATAAAATGGTACTAGTTTTACTCATTGTAACCTTTGGAGGGTGTAAATAATCTATCACCCTTGTGTAATCTAGGATGAGAAATATGTGCTACTATAGTAGGGGGATGAGGAATATTCATTGGTATCCATTAAATTATTAATTAATAATAAGTATAACATGTTAATGTACTATAAAATACATTATTACCATGTGAACATAAATTATGTAAACTATGAACATAAGAATATGTGTGTGTGTGTGTGTGCATGCATGCATGCGTATGTGTGTGTGTGCACACGCGCGCGCGCGCGTGCTTGTGCTGTGTGTGTGTGTGTGTGTGTGTGTGTGTGTGTGTGTGTGTGTGTGTGTGTGTGTGTGTGTGTGTGTGTGTGTGTGTGTGTGTGTGTGTGTGTGTGTGTGTGTGTGTGTGTGTGTGTGTGTGTGTGTGTGTGTGTGTGTGTGTGTGTGAGTGATATCCTTTAAACTATAATTTGTAAAACAATTAGTTTGAATTTAAGGAATGGGATAAGTAGGGAGAGAAATAGAAGTAGTAGACTCACTTTCTTCTTCACTAAATTCATATTAATAATTTTTATTCCATTTTTCAGCAAAATTAGAATTTCTTTCAGTTTTAAAGGAAGAAGAGGTATCATTTTTGTGATCAATAGAAGAGAAATTAAAATAAGACTACATTTTTTTACTACTATGAAGTATATAAAAATGTGTATATGCAATGCAATGTGTATGTTCACTAGTGATTAATGAAATGCATGTACTATCATAATTTTCAATCATAGAGTCAAGGGTAGAAGAAGTTGCACTCTGATTTTCATTTGACATATTGTAATAGGTAAGAGAAGAATTATAGGTATTTGAACTATTAACATTTTTTAAATAATCGTTTCATTGATCTAGGAATGCAGAATAAGGTGATAAAATAATTTCATCAACTTTAGTTTGTTCATTGGTAAAAGGTGTAACATCATTTATACATGTTTTCTAAATTAACTAATAAGGGTAAAGAAGATGAATTTATATTTTTGATATTGATTGAATCATGTGAAATTATATTTCATTTATTTCACTTATATCATTTTAATTTGAATAAGGAGGTATAAAAAATGCTTAAAAATCTAGGTTCACATTGGAACAAAGCATTGCCAACAAGAGGTGCATTTGGAATTATATTGTTGGTTTGATTTTCAGAGGTAATAAAAGAGAGATAGGAAAGATAAGATGCATATAATATAGCCTCATCAAAAATTTCATTTTCATGATCATAATAATCATCATATCCATCATTACTATAGACACTAAAAAATTGCATAGTTTTAGATGTTGAAATGCCTTGAACTCTTACCCATACCTAAAGCTAGTTGACCACTTAGTTGACTTATCCCACTTATTAATTTCCTAACTTGAACCCCCTAACATAAGTTCTCTAACTTAAATTTTTAATCCACCCCATTTTAAATTATTTTCCTCTAAAACCTTGACCATCGATGGTCAACCTAACTACCAATGGTTAGCCTAACCATCAATGGTCAGTTGTTCCAAGCCTAATTTAAAGCCAATTCTAGATATGTTAAAGATCATCATGGAAAAATTTAGTAAATTTACTTATGTGATTCTAAAAAGATTTAAAGCATTATAAATGGAAAATTTATCTTCTATCACAATTAGAAACTTCCTCCTAAACATTTAGTAACTTCATCCTATAAAAAGAGAGAAGTAGGAGGAGAAATTGATCCAAAAATCTATAAATATATGTCCAAACTATAAAATATTATTACACATGTATCTAACATCCCTCCAATAAGCAAGAAATAGTAATGGAGAGCCGAACCTCTATCCAGATTGCTCTTAAGGTCAAATTAATATTAGTCTGGCCAAATTGCTTCAACTTTCCATCAACCATCTAACAAGTTACAAGTAACTTCAATCTTGTTTCTTTATTATATTTCATTTCTAACCTCCCTTCCCTATCCATACATATATTTATCTTATTTTCTATCCTTTAAATCCATAACATCCCTATATTTAACCAATTACCCAATTTGACATTAATTTTTTGAACATTTCTAGAATTTTATAGGTAACCACTGATAGTTATCCCAACTATAAACAATCACCTCAACCGTCGACATTCACCCAATAGCCGATGGTTAGCCCAACCATAAATGGTTCACCCAATTGTCAATGGTAACTGTGGTGGAGAATAAAAAGTTATTTTCACCCCCTTAACCCCAACCAAACCCTATTTTTTGTGTTCCTACCTATTCATAGAGACTTTTCTAATTTTTTGAACCTAACCCCAACTATCTTAGCACTAGCATTGACCTACTTTTTTTATATTTAGTCATTTTATATAACAAGTAATTTACTATCATTGAGTATTACATTAATTTAATTTCATGATTATTGAATGCAAGTTTCCTTTCTTTTCGTCTACATCAACTTAATTGTTATAAACAGTGGATTGACAACCTCCTAGTAAACTCACACTTTTTAGATCTAGATCATGCTAGATAGTCCACTCAACCATCCATCTAACAACCCCTTTTCTATTGTCTTTATTATGTAAAAGTTATTCCTTCCAAGCTAAAGAGGAGTTCTCATGATCATCTAAATCAATCACACATTTTTACCAGGTATTCCTTTACATACCCTGATTACTAGTTTCTTACTTGCTTCCAAATTAAGAAATGAGTGTAAATTAAGAGAAACTTTTTGGTACACCTGGTGGGACCTATCATCCCTTTTTACTCCTTTATTATATGTTCATATAATAAAATCTAAATTTATTTAGGGTTTAAAATAAACTTTTTCACATACATTGATTGTTTGATTATTTTAGTTTATCTAGCAACTTAAAAGAAAAGTAATTAATCATATCTTTCATTCTTGTATCACACACTTATTCCAAACTTTATAATCATTAAAATTATCAAAACATACTTGAGACAAGTCCCAACTAGGATTTCATCACCTAGCGGTAAACCTTACCCTTTCTCAATGATCCTATTTGGAGGTCATTACCAAGGGGAGAACCAACTTAGCTCTCTAGTTGAGTATAAACTTTGAAATTTAGTATATTTTGGCTAATCACCTAACACCCTTATCACTATTGTGTGTGAAGTGAGGGGGTAGGCCCCAATACCAAGCCATGTACTAAAGATCAATATAGATTTATCTCTTGAGCACCTAAACATAACCTAAAACCAAACTTAGATTTCCTCTTTAGTACCTGATATACAAAAAAATTCCTCTTCACACTTTCTAAGGAATAAGCCAAAAGTGATTTAAACACAAACCTAAGTTTCTAAATGAATTTAGTGTATGTTTGATTTCTTTGTGTTGTGTTTCAGTTGTGAGTTTCATTATTATTTTTTTGTTTCTCTCATGGTCTTTAATAGACAATAGCTAAGGAATAAAACCCACCAACAACCACCTGCTTCTTCTTCCTCCATAGAGTATAATTTTGATGTTGATGGTTCCCCTAATTTTTCTCCCCCTCCTACCCATCTTCCAATTATTGTTGAGGGTGATCTGAATTTTGTTTCCTTCCTTGATAACAACCATGTGGCTCTTCAACATTAGTTAAACACCTTATCTAACTATACCCCTTTTTTCTGTAGTTCCTCCTATAGATACTCCCTATGGTATGCCTTCCCATCTTCTAGTGGGTGCCACCTCAACCCAACCCATACTCACCCAAGCCTATTTTTATTCAATATACAACCTACTACCACTCTCCAAACTCCATACAACATTCTAACCAATAACCAAACACCTACTACCCCAACTAATACCTCCAACATTGGATCAACTTTACCTCTTGTTACCTATAATCCTACTATGGGGTATATTCTACCCCTATTTCTACCATTACCATTAGTTCAAAAAATCCACCAATTTATACCCCACTTTAGAGTTTGGTACTTTCCATACCTCAAACATTTCCACCTATTAGCACTAGATTTACCACCCACTAACAACCAACTATCACTTTCATACCCACAAGCCAATCTACATTTATACCACCATCTACCAACCCAAACATACCTCTAAACCAACCCATATCATCCCCCCAATAGGTACCCATGACATCTTACCCATATGTTTCTAACCCACAAGGATACATAACACCTGTCACCCAACCATTTGTGTCAATCAACCCTTATGTGGTACCATCCCAACCTCTGATGATCGCTTACCAATATTTGGCTTCTTCAAAACCCTCTATCACTTATCCATATATTTCTACCACCTAACCTTAATAAATCTTACCACCTAATTTTGCAAATTCCCAACCCAAAAAAAATTTGGTCAAGATGTTAATGGATAAAATGACCAACTTGGAGTCATCTATTCTAGGTCTCATAACCTTTTATCCTATGATAAAACATATAATCAACCCATCCATTCATCCACTGTTATCAATGCCTTATCCTCCTTAATGTTAATTACCTAGGTTTTATAAGTTTTAAGGTAAGGAGGACCCCCAACAACATTTGATATCATTTCATCATTATTTCTATTTGATCGCATATGATGATGATTTCCTCCTTCATACCTTCCCCATATATTTATCAAGTCCATCCCTTGATTGGTATAGTGATCTCACCAAGCACTCTAGCTTTTCCTTCTCCTAATTGGCCCAACTATCTTTAGATCACTTCTTAATAGACATATCTAAAAAGGTTTCTATTCTCAACTACTATTCTATTAAGTAATTTGAAGATGAATAAATTACCAATTTCATATCCAGATAGAGAGGTCTCATCAACCAAATTTCTTTCTCCTTAACCCAACCTAAGTTGATTGAGATCTTCTCTCAGGGTTGTGCCAAAAATATTGCCCCTACTCTTCAAGTTCAAAATTTTATAACTTTTGATGAGGCATTCACCATGGCACATAAACATGAAAATAAAACCATTACCAAAGGGAATTTGAAACTATAGAATAGAAATTCTAGATTTAAATCTAATGAACCTCCCTCCACCAAAACCACTAGACAATCCAACCATCCTAATTCCACAACAAAATCATCTCCAAACTTATTTATCCTAAAAACTGCTCCACCACTAACTTTCAACCAACCCCATTAAACCAATTCCTCTAACCCTTCCTATTAATAAAACCGAAACCGAAGCCAAGCTCCTCTAAAATAATATACCCCCATAGGGGAGTCTTATGCTTTAATTTTGGAAAAACTTATCAAAGTTAACCTCATCCAACTTCCTTCATCAAACCACCCTAACAATTTTATGATTCTCTCCCCATGCTTGGTTGGTATAATGAGAATGACCATTACGACTTTCACCAAGTTATTGGACATGACATTAGTAGATGAAATAACTTCAAAAGTCTGGTCCAAAGCCTAATTAATAGTGGAGAACTTGCATTTAATAATCTCAATCCACCTCCTAATGATTTCCTTAACATCTTTCACAAACCTTTTCCCATTCATGCTCCATCCATCCATCACCATGACAATAAATCAAAATCATCTCACTCTCATGAGGCACATATAATATATGTTATTATTAGTGAGCCCATTATTAAGGAGAACACTACCAAAACTACTTCTTCCTCCATTTCACTCATAAAAGTAGTGGAATCACCTTCCATTCCTTTAGATACCTAAATGATGGAATTGATCACCCCTCTCTCTTCACTTGATGAGACATTATCTTTATCTACCTCTTTCTTGATGGAAACACCAAAGGAGACAACCTTTATTTTAACCATTTATTCTTCTTGCACTCCTCCCATTGAAGTGGTTGAACTACCCTCCATTTCTTTGGATACCAAAAAAAGGAAGCAACCATGTCCATTACTTCACTTGAGGACACTACAACTACCTCCCCCATCATAAAACCATCCATTCCCTCTTTAGAAACCATCCCACAAGAGAAGGTTACCTCATCCACCCAGCCACCAATTTTTTAACCTTCCATCAAAACTAAGGATGGGGGAACCATTCCTTATTCTCCACCTAAGGGCTTAATCTTTGAAACCAATAACCAAGGAACCAAACCCATCTACAAGCCCTTTTCTAGACTAGTCCAAAGTCTAGAGTTAACTTCTCAACCCAACTTTGATAGATCCACCTTTTGGCGTCATCTTTGGATTCCTTACCAAAACAAATCTAAATCATCAACCTCACTTGAATCCACCTTTAAACCCATTATTACCTCTTCATTGAATACCTCTTTTCCAAAGCTATAAGTGAACCATCCCAACCACCTATATCTAACATTGCCAAATCACCTTATTCCTTCCTTACCAAACCTATCAAGAATCTAGGAATCCTTTCAACACCTAGCCATACTCACCCCTCTTTGAAGTTGGATTTAACCCCAACTAGTCCACCAAAGAAACCCCTAACTAAACTGCTTAAGGGGGTAGAATTACCTAAACCTCTACCTTAAGCAAGAACCATACCAAATCCTTCACACCTACCTTATAAATTAGGACCCCATCCTTCTACCATCATAACTACTTATACTTCCTATAGCAAACCATCCCCCTTTTATCTATCTATAAATACCCATACCAAATCATCTAGTTCTCCTTCATTCTAAGAAACTAACCTATCCACCTCTACTTTCCCACCCATATCCAACCCTTCATCATCTAAATCTTCCACTTTCAAATAATTTACCCCAAAATAAACCATAAGTAAGTAATCCCGACCACCAAATAAAACCATTCCACCACCTACAACTTTTATGGTGAAAATTGATTCTAAGTAGGCTTTCATTCCTAGAACTATAAACCCATCACCTATAACACCTTTGAATGAATTTTATTCAAACATCCTATAAAGGTTTTGGAAAACTTCTTCTAGTATATTACCACCTATAAAACCATTCCATCCCTAAATTATCAAATCATCTTGGTTTAATGACAATTTGATCTATGCATACCATAGGGCACTGATACATGGCATGATAAACTACAAAGCTCTCCAAGAACTTCTTCATAGCCTATATGATGAGAATGATATATTATTAGATGAACCTCTTTTACCTCCATTATGAATCCAACCATAATTCAATGTATCCAACATTTATCTACTCCCTTGTTCTCACTCAAGAGTGAGGTGGAGAAACTAAGGCAACCATCAAACCTGGCGAATCCCCCCATCTACACTATTCATATGGTTACCTAATATTAGGCCTAATAGAAAGATCAGGGAAAATCCGAAGTCTCTATTACTTGGATATACCCCTCAAATGCTTAGCCTTCTAACTAAACCCAAACACCTACACCTTCACCTATCCCACCATCAAAACCCAAAGTATCAATTTTGGGAGCCTCTCCCTCCAAACCTTCTGATTCCATCTAGTTTATCATGTTGAAATAACTTCACTAGACATTAGTGAAAATGAGCCTTTATAAAATAATCAACACCTCACCCTACCATTATTAGGCACTAATAGAGGCTCTATAATCTATAGAGGTTCAACCAGATGAACCTCAACCTTTTGCATCCTTTGTTGGATCCCTCCAACTTTCTAACTTCATTACCTTTCAAGATTCTAAAATACCTCTTATTTATCTAGAGGATTTTAGTCCTTCACTCTTTATTATCATGTACATAAATCAAACATACATCAAAAGGGTGATGATTTATGAAAGATATATCATCAAAATTATCTCCTCCCATACTTATGACCAACTTCAATTGCCCAAGAACATCATGTCAGAAAGTGCAACAATCCTTTGTTCCTTCAATGATACCATGGATGGTACCTTAGGGATAATTATGATCCATATTTGTTTAGGACCTCACACCATTCCTAAACTATTTTATGTTATAGAGGGAAAGTTATAATATAATGTGTTACTCAAACTCCCTTGGATCTATGTCATGAATTGTGTCCCTTCTACCTTACATTGATGTGTCAAATTTGAGCATGAAGGTCATGTTGTTACCATCAAAGCTAACCCTAGTCCTTTTGCATCTTATAATATGACATATCAACCTAATGATGTTCTTATTCCTCCCTCATCCACCTCACCATAAATTACTAATAGCACTACTTCACCACTAACCAAAATTGGCAACACTTCCACCCATACCATTGATCAAGCTTCTACTAGCTCATCTATCCCTTCTTCCCAAATCTATGTAGAGAACCCCTTGGAATCCATGTTTCAACATCTCTCCCTTAGGGAATATTGACTTTTATCTTTGGATGCTTTTCCTACTTTATAAGAGTATGAGAACCCCAAACATGACCCTTCCTTTGATCCCAAAATTAGAATAATCATCCCTTTTGGGCTCCCCAAAAATCAAACAAAATGCATCTATGGGGGACTTGATCATCCACTTCTCACTCTCACAACTATCTCATCCATCTGACCATTTACCTCTGAATTCTCTTATCTAAAAAAACTAGTCTTTTCCAAAGTTTACCTTACTTGGAAGGGGTTTGGTCTTGGACTTTATGAATAGGGACCTCACAAGTTACCCATAATAAAAAATAAAAAACCTCATGAGTTATTCAACCTTGGGTTCATACCAAAAGATAAACCCACCTCACCAAAACCCATTTCCACTTTAAATAAGGATGTTCCATCTTCACCAATACCATCTCCCTTGAAATATGAAGACTTTGATATCATCCCATCTAACTTTTCTTTTAGTCAATACCATTAGTTTGGGCCCCTTGACATATCAAAATGGTGGTTTAACTAAGACCTTTCCTCTCATCCATCCTAAAATTATAGAAAGAGATTCTCCTATAATCAATAACATCCAATATCAAGACAATGATTCCATTCTCACCTACCTTGGTGTGATGGATTATTCTATTAATAAATACCTTCCTCTAAAGAACCAAACCATGTTGAATGAATCTACCATTAATTTAAACTTGTGTACTCAATATAACCCCCATATTTTCAAGATTAGTAAATCCTTAAATTCCATGAAGCAACAATATTACCCTTCTATCCTTCATGACCATATCATAGTGTTTTCTTGGTCTTATTAGGATATGCCTAGAATTGACCCTTGTATTGCCCTCTACAAAATTATCACTTATCATAAGGTTAATCTAGTTTGGTAAAAGCTTCATAGGATACATCCTTGCATCACCCTTATTGTAAAAGAAGGAATTAAATGTCTCTTATTCATTAACTTCATTCAGCGCATTGACTATCCATAATGGGTTTTTAACATCATTCCCATCACCAAACCCATAGGGGGACTTTGCCTCTACATTGAATTTTATGACCTCAATCTCACTTTCCTTTATGAAACATTAAACAAATTTTTGATCTTACCACTTTCCATGAGATGTTATCTCTCATAGATGGTTTTTTGGGATACAATTAGCTCTAGATTTCCCCCAAACATCAACATAAAACTTCCTTTATCACCCCATGGGGAGAATTTTGTTACCATGTCATGGTTTTGGTCTAAAGAATGTTAGAGTAACCTATCAACATGCATGACCTATATATTTCATGATCTCATCCATAAAATTATATAAGACTATGTGGATGACCTCCTTAGGAAATCTAAACATTAAAAAGATCACCTAGTCATTCTCACAATCATCTTCAATCAACTAATCCATTATCATGTTAGACTCAACCCTAAGAAATGCATTTTTGGGGTATTATCAGGAAAGTTTCTTGGATTTTTCATATCTCTTGAAAGAATTAAAATATACCCCACCAAAGTTAGTGAAATTTTTGAGATGCCTCTTCCTACTAACCCTAAGCAACTATGTAGCCTACAGGGTAAGCTCTAATCCATTCCTCACTTCATCTCCCAGTTATTAGATATATGTCAACCCTTTCACCATATTATTAATAAGGGCACCTATTTTAAGTGGACCAAGTATAATCAACAAGCCTTTGATTCAATCAAGGAGTACCTTATCTCTCCACCTATCCTCATCCCACCTTGGGAAGACCAACCTTTCTACCTTTACATACTTACCACAAACCATTACTTATGGGAAATGGTTGCTCATCATGATGAACATAACAAGGATAAATCCATATACTATGTTATCTACACACTTATAGACTATGAGACTCGATATACTCATCTCAAGAAACTTTGCCTTGCCTTTGTCTTCATCTCTTCCAATCTTCATCACTACCTTTTTAACATAAAACCTATGTCATCACTAACACTGACCCACTCAAGTATATGCACTTTAAACTATACAAAAACTATCTTATGGCTAAGTGGTTCATGCTCCTATCTGAGTTGGATCTTAAGTTCCTCTAATAAAATTCCATTAAAGGTAAATTCATCACCAACTAATCGGCTAAGTTCCTCTACCAGACAACCAACTACTTCCTCTTACATTCCCAAATGAGTCCATCATAACTCTTTCCTAGGAAGAACCCACCTACGAGATAAGCATGTTTTTTGATGGCTTCTCTTGCTTCCAAAATCCCCTCTCAACCTAACAAATCTAAACTATTTTTCACCATCCATATTTTTATCACACTCTCATATATTAGTTTTGACCTTCCTACCATTTTTAGTGTGGAAGCATATTCTTTCGACATTTGGTATAACCAAACTTGTAACTAACTTAACTTGAACATTGTTCCTCCCAACATTTCAAGGAATGCTTGAAGATATTTTGTTTAGAGTACCTATCATTACACCATAATAGGGGGAATCCTTTACAAACATGGCTTTGACAACCTCTTTTTCCATTGCCTTTAAATTCATGAAGCTTCCCATGCTATCAAGGAAACACATGATGGAATCTATGTGGGATATTTTAGTGGCATAACTATTGCTAAATGTATCATTCACCTTAGTTATTATTATCCTAACCTCAATCAAAATTGTTATGATTAGGTAACAAAGTTTGTCAAATGTCAAAAACACACTAACTTACATCATGCACTGGCTCATGGCCTTTGAGTATCTAAAGATTGTTAGCCCTTCTTGTAATGGGGTTTTGATCTTATTATTGATATCAATCCTAATCCTTCACAATAACACCAATACATCATTATTGATATCAAATATTTCACCAAGTGGGTGGAGGCCATTCCTCTTATCTCTACCAAAGCTAAAAATATTATCAATTTCATCAATCACTATACCATCTACTACTTCAGTGTTCCTCATTAAATCATCACTAATAATGGAAAATCCTTTAAAAATAATAAATTTTAAGTTCTTTGCGATGCATTTGTCATCAATTTAATATTTTCCTTACCTTATCATCTACAATAAAATGGGTAGGTGGAATCATCTAATAATATCCTCAATAAAATGTTAACCAAAGTATTAAGTGCTTTAGGTTGGGATTGGCACTTGCACATCCCTTTCACTTTATGGGCCTATCGAACTAGAATTTTAACCTCTATGGGTGATACCCATATCTCTCTCATCTTTGGGGTAGAAGCAGTCTTACCCCTCAAAGTCTAGATTCCCTCTCTTCACATATATTTGCATGAGATCCTTTCTAAGAGTGATTATCATCAAGAATATCTCACATGACTTGGGTTACTTGATGAACATCACCTTTTCACACTTAATCATATTTTTGACTATCAAGAATAAATCAATAATGCTTATAAAAACACCTAAAAGAGTGGGAATTCAATATCAAAGACCTCATCCTTAAAGAAAACAAACATGTAACTAATATGAAGAAAATCAAAAGAGGCAAGTTCACTTTCAATTAGATTAGACCCTACATCATAACCCATAAGTGTGGATTATGAGCTTATCATTTGTCTTCCCTTAAAGGTTAATCAAAACTTGAGCCTCTCAAAGATTTGCATCTGCATCCTTTCTATTGTTAAAATAAGGATCAAACTCACCTTTGTGTCTAACTTAAGCTTATCCCTTGGTTTATGAGATTTTCACTCCCTTCATCTACCTATCCATATTCCTCTTAGGGATAATTGATTACAGCATAGGACCATGTGATCATTAATCATAGTTATAGCCTCATCCTAAGTATGGATACCATGGCTCTACCCATGGCATGGTTCTCATGGATACGTTTCATCTCTAATCATATGGAATCCCATGATCAATTTCCCTTCAAATGACTTTTACTCATCCATCATTAACATTTTGTGTTAAAATTATTGCCTATATAAAGGTAGACATTTAATCATAAATAGACTTATCCATGTCTAAACCTAGCATTAAAAATGAATTTGGGATAAACAAATATCACTTGGTTCCATATCTCTAGCATTATAGATTGCTCCCTTGAAGAACAACTACCCAACAATTAAATTACTTAAAGATAGACTACTCCATTAAAGGACAAATATACAAATCCAACTTTAGACCACTCCTTTAAAGGATGGCTAAGTTAAGTTTTTAAAAAACAAACATTTTAAGCTTTCTGCATTGATACGCTTCACCAACCTATCTAAGCAATAAAATCAACAGATAACCCTATGTCAAAATAAAAGTAAGCCATAATTGGCTTTATATATATGGTATAAGTAGACTTCCCACATCAATCAATCTACACATTATATTAAGGCGTGTGCTTGCCTATTACAATTTTTTGGTCACCTATGGAAGGGGTAAGCTTGCCCACATTAGGTTACTATATCACCCATTTTAGCCATCCACATATCTCCTACTTTCCCTTCCTTAGCTCTCTAAGAATCAAGGGACTATGAGCTTACTTGATACAAATTGATCAAGATACCTTCTTTTTCAATCAATTCATGCTCATGCAAAGCGTTTGAAAGGTTTGTTTTCATTAACTCGCATCCAAATTTAGTTTTGTTAGGCACTTTTCACTGAACACATTTTGCCTTTCCTTACACTCTATTCACTAGTTTAGGTAGACATATGTCTCATGTTTTTTACCATGTTTTCTACATTTAATATGCTATCTATACCTACTTTATGTGATTTCATCACATATCCATGAACATATCTATAAAAAAACACATCATTCCCTATGTATAATTTCAAACATCACCTAAATTATTCACATATTCATCATAAAGTCAAACATTTCATCACACCCATGTTTCAATTCCCTCATCACATCATCATATAACATAATAACATTTCATTAGTGCACCATAATCAACATCTATAAACATCATAAATAATCATGGATAAACATAATCAACATCTATATCCTCATAAACATAATCAACATCTATATTAACATGAACATCATGAAGATAATCTTCATATATATAACTATAATCAAAATCATACATGTCAATGAGTATACATCATAATACAATAAATACATGGAATAATGTATCAATCTCTCTCATATACATCCCACATCATTAACATATAGGATGGTATAAAAATCAAAAACATATACATCATATAATCTCATTTATCAAGCCCCTAGGGCACCACTCCCATAAGTTCCATCTATACTACCATCTGGTGGTGGTCTCCCTAATATCCCTACTTGACCCACTGTATAGGCCAATTATCCTAGGGTAACTATAGATGGACCACCTACTAAACTTGCCATGTACTCTCCATACCTCATCTCCAATGGAAACTACACCAACACTATCACTTCATACTATCTCAACTCCTTAATGGTGGATAAGTACCATGTCATCAGAACTATGTTAGGTGGTCCTATTAGAGCTATTACAACCAGTCCTACCCTATATCTTAGTCTATGCCACTAAACCTAGAGAAATCCTTACATGATCTCACTCTCTAGTCAAAGTGACAATCTAACCTTGTAAACCTATCCTTATAAGCCAATAATCTAGGCTTATGCCACCACCAGTGCTACTACCACCTATCCATCATGTGATGGTGCCCTAGATATATCCAAATCCATAGGCTACTACCCCTCATTTCCACATCTAAAAGTGGCCACTATGTATCTAACTTGGTACCATGTTGTGTAACCATTTGTAATACCTATATCATCAATGGTGTCCCTCATCAATAGCTCTTCATGATCCAACACAACAAATTATGGCTTTGGATTTGGGAGTAAAAACTTATAATCCTCTTTCTTATATCATAGAAAATCTTGTGGGATCCCTTACACTAGGCCAAATTGTATCCACACTTGATTGAATGGGATACCCTCAATCTCTCTCTTCCATCTCTCATAAATCTAGTGTTAACTCTGTAGTGACAGTGTGTGAAAGCTATACTCTACCCACCTCATCCAACCCACATATAAACTCTATACTATGTCACCCACCACCAAACCCTATAAAGCATCTCTAATCTAATCTATGTCTCTAACACCATCACTAGCCCATAACAATGTATAATCTCCTTACCACCTCATGAAACCCAGTCTATAGTATATTAAAGCATAACCATCCCATGGAAGTACCAAAGGTCTCAACACTGGTATGTGCTCATATGCCCCATAATGGAGTATAAACCACATAAACCTATCCTACAACCTAATTCCAACTTATCAGACCCTTCACCTATTAATTTCCCCCATTAATTTTCCCATAATCAATAAAAACCTAACTATAAAATCATTTTCCCCAAACTGGTTAAAAACTCTAACCTTATCCCTATCATCAATAGCTAATCAATTAAAAATTCAAACTCAACCAAAAATTTACCTACCTTATCAAATTCAAGACATAGCCTACCTCATTATATGATCACTTATGTGGGTAGATCCCTCATCCTATTGGTCAGTCATGCCCTTGTCCACCCTCCATCGAATCCACACTCTATTAGCCCTAAACACACAATCAACCAATCAATCCACTCCACCTGAATAAGCTCACATGCAAAATGGCAAAACACATAAATCACAAATCACCAAAAGTCAAAATGGTGAAAATGATTTCACATTTTTACTTTTGTCTTAGCTTTATAGTTTTTTCCCTATTTGTCGATGGTGAGGATGACCATCAATGGTCAACCGTAGGGAAAAAGCTAACTATTGATAGTTGGGGTCATACCCTTTTCAAAAAATTTAAGGTACCCTACCTAGGTACTAACATTTTAAGAGATCAACTAATCTCTACCCTACTAGAATTTGCCCTTTTGGAGCTTCCCCTTCTCCAACCAACTTATTTGACCACATCCACCTTGATATTGGTCATTTTTTACCCAAACATTTTCATGTTTTGTGATGACCTTACCTTAGTCCTTTTGACTACATTGACCAAAATTACCATGTTTAACTTTTGTAATTCACACCACCTTGTCAATGACCAGACCATTTATGTTATTTCATTGGAGTAATTCCTACACAAGATACCTATGAACAATGTCAACCCTATATAAATGCCTTGATAAGAATGACTTGATCATCTATGATTAATGTTATGGACCGGTCACCCTATCATATGTCTCCCTAGTACCTGACCTTATTTTTATTAACATTGGTAACTTTAGTCTTCGCAAAATCTTGATTATCATACTTAGTCACACTTTTTTTTATGTGTTTACATATCAAATTCCCAACCCTTTTGTGCCACTCAGCTCATGACTCACCCTTTACCATTTATCAAACATTAACCTGAAATTAGTTTCACCTCATCAACACTTGGTTTGAGGGGGAACACCTCATCTAAAACTTGGGGCAATTAGACCATGACCAATAACTTGTTCCTTTTTATTCTACCACTTGTTAAATCAAAGCCACATAACAAAAAGGGGAAAAATGTAGACACTCAAAAATTGCACAGTTTTAGATGTCAAAATTCTTTGAACTCGTACCTAACCCTGATCTAGTTGACCACCTAGTTGACTTAACCCACTTATTAATTTAATAACTTGAACCCCCTAACCTAACTCCTCAAACTTAAATTTTTAATCCACCCCCTTTAACTTATTTTACTCTATAACATCAACCACTGATAGTCAACCTAATGATCACTAGTTAGCCTGACCATCAATGATCAAGTCTTCTAAGCCTACTTTAAAGCTAATTCTAGCTGTGTATGAGATCAACATGGAATAATTTAGTAACTTTAATTATGTGATGCTAAAAATATTTAAAGCATCATAAATGGAAAATTTATCCTCCATCACAATTAGTAACTTCTTCCTACACATTTAATAACTTCATCCTATAAAAGAGGAGAAGTGGGAGGAGAAATGGATTCAGAATCCACAAATTCATGTCCAAGCTATAAAATCTTCTTACACATGTATCCAATATCCCTAAAAAAAGTAAGAAGTAGTAACAGAGACCCAAACCCCTATCTATATTTCTCTCAAGGTCAAAGTATTGTCACTTTGGCCTAATTGCTTCAGCTTTCCATCAACCATCTAACATGTTACATGTATCTTCCTTCTTATTTATTTCTAATATTTCATTTCTAACCTCCCTACCCTATCTATACCTATATTTATCTTATTTTCCATCCTTCAAATCTATAACATCCCTCTATTTTATCAATTACCCAATCTACCATTACTTTTTTAAACATTTCTAGAATTTCATAGGTAACCGTTAATGGTTATCCCAACCACTGATGCTTAACCCAACCACCTCTAGTTCACCCAAACATCAATGATAACTATAAAAAAAGAAATATAAAGTTATTTTCACCCTTTTGACCCCAAACAAATCCTATTTTTTATGTTCCTACCTATTCATAGAGACTTTTCTAATTTTTTAAACCTGACCCCAACTATCTTAGCATGAGTATTAACCCAATTTTTCTATATTTTGTTGTTTTATTTAAAAATCAATTTAATTTCATCTAGTATTACATGAATTTAATTTCATGATTATTTAATGTGAGTTTTCTTTCTTTTTATGTACACTAACTTAATTGTTATAAATAGTGGATTGAGCCTCCTAACAAGCTTGCACTTCTTAGATCTAGCTCACTCTAGGTAGTCCACTCAACCATCCATATAAAAACCCCTTTTTTAGTGTCTTTATTATAGATAGGTTATCCATTCCAAGCCAAATAGGAGTTCTCACCATTGTCTAAATCACATGTGCACTTTTACTAGGTATTATTTTACACACCCCTATTACGACTTTCTTGCTTCCAAATTAAGAAATGAGCAGAAATTAAGAGAAACAATTAAAAAAATAATCACCATCATCATTATAAATTAAATAATTATCATGTGTTAATGTATAATATTTAAAAAAATTCCTTTCATTCTTATAATTATGAGAAATGGTTAGAAATTCATCAATAGGTTGAGGGTAAAGAATCTTCTTGGATGTAATTTTAAACTTTCCAAAGAAGATAATGTAAAAAATGAATAATAAACACATGATATATGAAAATATGGGAAATATTCAGCTTGATATATAGAAAAATGTTAGAATTTTATTTGAAAATATGAAATCTTATTGTTTGGATGTAGAGGGACCTAGTATGGGGATCTAGGATTTTATGAGGGTTTATTGGATAATTTTAAATTGTATTAAGTTAATGAAACACTAATATAGGATTGATTTAGATTAGTTAGGTTTTGAAAAAATAAATAAAAAATATAAGTTTATAAACCCTAATTTAGAGCATAAAAATGAAGAAAGTAAACCTTAGGCTCAATTAGGGTGTTAAGAAATATTTGAAGTAAGTTAGGTTAATCAAATGTTTTAACTATTTATGACTTAGAAGATGTAAATCCTAGGTTGTTAAAGGGTTGAGTATAGTAATAAATTGAGATAAATATAGGAAATAGTTAATATAACATGTTTTTCCCTAAAAAATAAAGATGGTAAAAAGTGTACTTATCTAGAGAAAAATAGGTGTTTCTATGATTTAGGAGGTTGGAACAATCTTAAGTATCAATCAGACATCTTTCATTCTAAGACTATAGTTGAAAATAAACTTCAGATAATAAATCCCTTATGGGGACAATAGCACCAATGTTGATAGTTTCCTTCAATATAAGAGTTAACTCAAATTTTTAGAGATGTTATGGGAGAGTTTTAGAGACCTGTAGCTGATTCAGTGACTTATCTAAGTTTGTCTATGTCACTTTTTTGTTAGATCTCTTTCAAACCTTAATGAACACCTACACACACCAAAAAAAAAAATCAAATCAAATGTAAAAAGGGCACAAGTAGGTTGTGGGATATTATGATCATATGTGATAGAGCCCTTATTGTCTTGACCATTACTTACATTGAATATAGTGCTAGCGGTCTCATATCATATACAGTTCTCCCTTAGGGAACATATATAACCAACATGCATTGTATGCTAGAATGAGTTTTACTTAGGCCCTTTGATCATTCATGCAAGTCCAGGTGTGATAGATGAGTAATATGAAGTATTCTAAGCTATACTACTGACTAATTTTATGTATTTATATGCCAAGATAGTAAGTTCAAGATGTAAAATACCTTATGAGGCTCTTTAAATAGAAGGAAATTTGATTTGAATGTAAGACCCTTATTCATTAGCTAACAAGACATAAATAAGGGATAAAAACATGAGATAGGGATCAAGGGAGGGTTAGGACTCAAAAAACATAACAAAATTACTGTTGGACACTAGTTCCAATTGAAGTATTGTCTAGATAAGGGTGCTAGTATGTTGAAGTACATAAATAGATTAAAAAAACTAGGTAGAATAGGCTAGGGCTCCCTATGATTGGGAAGGGATGACTTAAGACCATTTTGGGTGTAACAAATAAGGAAAATAAAACATAAAAAAACCCAAAATACCCAAAATGACTATGAAAATAAGAGCTACATTCATCAAAAAGACATTCCAATGAAAGAACAACAAAATACATGGTACCTATGGTTACTTAACCAAATTAAGGTGTCTACATTAGTCAATATGATGAAAAAATTCTTGAATAAAATATAGTGTTGTTTGTTTTTTAGCACATGGAGTATTTTTCATGGTCTCAATTTCAAAGTGGAAGTTTGTAATATGTTATCTTTGTATTTGATGACTTTGAAAAAATTTATCAACTTTGGCAAGATTTTCCATTTCATGGCATTTTTTATTTTATAAAAAGTGTTATAGATACATATGGATAGGAAAAAAAAATTTAAAGGATAAATATGACATTTATACTTAAGAATAATTTAAATATATATAAAACAATTGGATGGAAACAAAAAGAATAAAAAATACATTAATACTTACACAACAAATTCAAATTATATAAATAATTGGTATATTTTGATAAGGCCTAAATCTAGTTTAATTTACAAAAAAATTGGAAGTTATAAGGGAATTATAATAAGGAAATGATATAATATTAATGAGTGGTTCAAAAATTGTTTTTTAATTAGATATGTTACTTGAAAACCATAATAAGACATTGATGATGGTGGTTTTTTTTAATGGTAAAATCAAATCATTATCCATAGCTTACCAGTGTAGAGAAGGTCCAATCTATGTGTAGGAATGTATTTTTTTCACTTGGGCCCTTAGTTTCTTATATATTTAGTATATCTAAACACACAAAAAAATTCATGATACCTCTTTGAACTTTCACATCACTATGCCACTTGATACACAAAATTCCAGCACCATGAAAGCACACAATTATTTTTGTACATAGCACATCCATATGGGTTATGCACACATCATATTAATCATATTATATTACATATACATGATACTATAATAGTACACAAACTTATACATATTTACCTTGTGTATGAAATCACACACATATTCAACATCCACATTGTTGCAACCAAGACACTGTACGATCAAAAAATTTAGATGGGGACATAAGTTACATTCAAAATTTTCATGGTTATATATTATGTATTGCATATTTAGGTCTATATCACGTGAAAATGATTTTAATATATTAATATCTATTCAATTCCATTGTAAATTAATATAATAAAGACTTATTACATTTTGAAATTTATTCAAAGTTGATTTGTGTCTTTTATATCATGTTGAATTTGGGCTATAAGATGTTTTGTTATGCATATCATGGACCTTATATTTTTTTAATTTTAAAAATATGACTATTGAAAGGTTTAAATGTGTTTTAATCAAAATATTTTACAAATATTTTATGCCTTTTAGTATTAATAGCTGGGTAGAATAAACTTAGATCATAATTTATTGGCTAGCCACCTAATCTAATGTATTATTTGAATTCATTCCCATGTATAAATGTGTGGGTTGGCCCTCACAATATGAGATATTGAAATTATTATTAATACATATTAATCAATCATAACATCCAAATTTATAAGACTAATTATCCATTTGGAGTAACAATGACCATCAATGTGTCATCATCTCAATGACTCATAATTTGATTCAGTAAGGTACATGATTGGAATACATCAATCCATTAAAATAAAAAATAACCATCCACATGTCATCATCCCATTGACCTAAATTTTATAGGATCATAATACATAGTCAAAAACTAAATACCCTCTTGAGTAGCAATAACCATCTACATGTCATCATCCTAACAACTTGTAGTCTAATTCAGTAAGGTACATATCTAGAATTTATCAATCCCTTCGGTGAAGTCTGATTTATCCATGTGTCACAATCATAAAAAATCATGGTTTTCATAATGAAAAATAAATAAATTTCATACTCTAGGAAAGTTGGCCCCTAATATTTTTACAAGTTTCATCATCTTGAGAACCCACAACCAAAGAGGCAAGGATACAAGGGATAAGGTCTAACACCCAATAGATGAGAGATATGCTGCCATGTGACTCAAACCAAATTATATAATTAAAAAATAACATATATGTTATCAAATAAAGATCCAAAAACATGAAAAAATGACATATGCCATGTCAAGATGATAAGGCACCTGAAAGTAGTGAAAGGATGCCACATGGTAATAAGAAATATACCAAAGGTTAGAAATATAAAATTCAAATTTAAATAAGATATGAATAAGTAGGTAGTGAAGTAAAAGTCATTATATTTAATTACTCTCATTAGTTTTCAATATAATTAATTCAATTATTAGAACCAACAAATCTAAGCGACATATTTGGTTTACAAAGCATAGTTTGATTACATTACCTTCTTGCTATCTCGTGCACTCTATGAATTCAATCTCTCTAGCAGCTAAGAGAAATTAAAGATTTATAAATAACTTAAACATTACCTACACAATACTAATGGTGTTATCATCTTAAACCTTTCCTCCTTATACACATTCTAATGCCGATATTATTGAGTTCATTGATACAATATTTGATATTGAAGCATTAGACCATCAATTCAAACTTTATTAAACCATAAGGGTGGAGGTTTATATAGGAACATCTCTAACATCAGGAAAAATTTGTATTTGCATAATTTTTAAGGTATTAGTGAACAATAATGGACCATTTTGTGGTCCTAAGAGTTATTTTTATGTTGAATTAAAGACTTTAGCAAGTTTCCCACCAAAAATGCTAATTCAAAATTTCAAATTGAATATTTATAAATATATGCATATTTAAATCATGAAGAGTTGTTAAAGGTATTATATAATTTATATAATTATAGTCTAAGTATTAGTTATCCAAAGATTCTAATGAGGCAAAATGTAATTAAAATAATTTATAATAAAAATCATTTGCCAAGTTAAGAGCAAGGTGGATGAGGTGGTTTTAAGGTAAATATGGAATTTTAAAGCATATTAATCAAATGGATATACATATAACCTATAATGGAGGAGAAAATAAGACCCTAAAATAGTATAAAAAATATATATAACTCATGATCAAGTAGAGAGTTGAGAGAGTTTATAATTTGCATGTTGGTGTCAATTAGTCCAGGGGTGTATATCTAAAGAAGAGTATGATTTTATTGATAAATAAAAGATAAATACTTGTTAAATCATTTTATATGTATTATTATTGTATTTATTATTAATAATTTAATTCAAGTTAAAGTGGGTTTTTATTTTTCTTGAAGTTTTTGTTTATCAGACCATCTCAAACCCCTATTTCCATACACAGTCACACATACAGTGTTTTATTTCACATAAAAATATATACATAGTTAAATTTGGAGATTACAGAGGTTAAAGTATGTTATTTGGGTAATATTAAATTTTTTATGTTAATCAAAATTTTTATATCCTTTATAAATGATCAAATTGAATCTCTCAACCTCTACATACATAATCAAACCCTAGTATAAGAGTTTTAAAACACAAAGGCCTATAAATCAAAAAGTAACTATACAAATCCATCAAAACTTCAAGTGAATTTTATAGATATTTTATATAATTTATTTTAATTAGTTTCAATTAAAAAAACATTTTGTAATTCCTACTCTAGGTGAATGTGTTTTGAAATCCTGTAGGTCATCAATGTAGAAGTTCTAGTAAGTGAAAGTTTAATCATTTTGACTTTTAATTTGGATCTAAACTTTGTAAGAATGGATTTTGAAGTTTTTTTAGAATATTTTAATACTTATATAAAGTTATTTAAGTAATTTTATTTTTATTTTAGTAAGGACCTATTGAGAAGTTGAGTTAGGTCTACATAGGCCTAATATGACATAATTTGTTTTTTAAGTTGGTCTTTAAGAAACCATTAAAGTAGACATTGGTTTATTAAAAAATTATATGTAATATAATAATTTAATAATCAATTTATAAGGTTTATAACCAAAATATTTGTCTTAAGACCCAATTTATCACACATAGACTTCCTATAACAGACCTTTAGTAGGTACTATAATAGTCTAAGTCAGGTTTTTCATAATAATGGTGATTTTTAAAAAATTTGATCTTATCTAGACATATGTAAGGATAATTTGGCACTATTTTAAGTCATTTAAATTTTATTTGAGTATAAAACCTCTTTGAACATTCAAATTTGAGGACTGGGTACTGTCATACCTATAAGTTGTCATCAAGAAGGCATAAAGAGAAGGTTTTGAGTGAAATTTTGTGCCATAATTAAAAAAAAAGGTTGATATTGTTTTATCCTATTAAGTATCATCAAAGAGATTTTTTTTAAGATGTTGATAACCATATATTATATTCTTATACTTAAGGAGAAAAACTGGGCCTAATAGGCCTATTTGTAAACCATGATTTATAATTAAGTTATGATGTTGAATTTTCTCATCATCCAAGAAGTCTAAATGAGAAATAAAATGAGAAGATATACATAAAATTTAATTCATAAATTTTTAATGTGTAATTGAGTGCTTATAATATTTAAAAAGGGTATTATTCAAGAATAAATCATTATCTTGAGAATCAATGAGAGTGTGAACTTGATTGCTTAATGGTTGAATAGATAAATTTAAGGAAGATCATGTTTTCATGAGTGAGTGTTCCATTTTGAGTCTTTGAAAATGTATTTTACCTAAATATAAAGGGCCATTAATCCTATTTTGGAACAAATTAATAAATAGTCAAGGTTAAAAAGAGATCTATTTTTCAAGTTTCTCAAACAAGTATTAGTGTAGACATGATAAGAGTAAGAGAGAGTAAGTGGGCCACATACTTTAACACTAGAGGTGGATGCTACAAAACTATATAGAAAAAAGGACCAAATATCTACATTTACACAAAGATACATAGATAAAATGTTGGCCATTAAGGTGGTAGGTCTATATAATGCATACACAAAACTAAAAGTAATGCCTTGCATTGACTTACTTTTTTATTTATTTACAAATGGTAAAATTTTAGTAAAAATATTGCATATCAAATTATCAAAATCCTTATAGACTAAATTTTTGGGAATACATTTCAAAAAATTTACAGAATCCTTATTCTTGAAATAACCTATAGCCAAGCTATGGTATATTCATGCTCACTTTTAAATTTAGTTAAATACAAATTGAAGAAATGGGCTGTCAACCCAAGTAATTTCATAATCAAAGGTCCAATTTCCTCCATTCCCATATTTATTTTTATTCAATGGGTAAGAATCTCCTTGGCCATATTAAATAAATTATATGTATTTACAATAATTCCTTATGTCCATGATATATGGGTCATATTAATGGATGTTATTTTAAGTTTAGATAAAAAGGTTTCCCTTGGAAAGATAATCATGTCTAATTTGAGACACCAAATCAATAGCAAAACAAATTTATCAAATGGAAAATTTTACATGATATCATACGCGGTAGATTAAATAACTACTATAGTGCACCCATGTTATGGAGATCCTTATGAATCATCCACATAATAATCAAAGAATAAGGTATGTGATGAATTAAATATTATTCATATCTAAAATTTGAGGGAGATATAGAGGATCACATAGACCTTTTAACCTATGGTATATATGGATATCTATGGGTAGAACATGCCTATGTTATAAAAAAATATCAAGATAAGCACTAGGAAAATAGGTGATTAATGTTATTGTTTACCAAAGTTTACCCTAGGTTAAATTAAGTCAACCCCTTGCATATTAAAATTTTTTAAAGGGACCTTCTAGGTTTGAACATGGTAATAATGGTCTTAAATAAAGTCAAGTCATCTTGAGAGTCATAAAATATGTTTTAAACCTTTGTCACATTTGTCCATTTGTTCTAATGTCATATTATGCCATCATTTGGTCATTTTAATAAAGTATATGGTTTCAAACAAAATTAAATTGTGTCAAGAAGTAATCAAATGTACCACATGTCATAGAATGTCAAAGTATAGTTTTGAAACTAAAATGTTGTAGGTTTAATTTAAAAGAAGAGGATCATCTAAACAAGGTAAGTTTTAGGTACTTATACAGATTGGATGACTCATCTAGCACATGTGAAGGCTTTAGGAGGGTGTCTTGAGATCCACCTAGGTAATTTTTAGTCTGATTTAGCTTTAAAAAATCTAAAATTTCCAAAAACTAATTTCTCTCTCTTATCACTCCCTTGGATAGGTCAAGAGGAATCAATGGTTTTTAACTGGTATGAACTAGGGAAGAAGAGTTGGAGTGAATGCACTTAGTGGATGTTATGGGTCCTTATTTAGTTCCATTTCATGGTTATATTTTCAATATATATGGATTTTACTATATGAACAATCACTAATATTTTTATAACCTCTAAACTATCTACACAAGCCCAACATCTCAATTTTCTCATCTATTTACATTTTTAATGATTGGTCTCTATGAACCAAGTGATGCATATAGTATTGTAAAGCATATTTACCCATTTAATTTTTAGAAGTATAATCAATGAAGGGGGGGGTGAATAATTGAGCCTAGATAATTTAACTTTAATTCCAAACATTTCAAACTCTTAGTCAATTACCACCAACATTCATGAAGCATACACATCATTCATAGCAATGAACAAGAGAGACAATGCAAGATAAATAATATAACACATGAAATATGTGGGAAACCCTCTTAGGGGGGAAAACCCATTGAAAAATATAATTGGACTACTATCCTATAATAACAAGAACTAATTTAGACCAAATTTAACCGATCAAGGAACAACCATTTCTTATTTTAGTGAGACTATATTCCGACAAGGTGATACCACACCTATGTAGCTGAATTGGCAAAACAACTAGATATTTATCAATTTTCACCTTGAAATAAGGTTGAAACCCCCTTAGATGTTGAGATACCACAATAACACCTATAAACACATCCACCTTTGAACTAATGTTTTCAACACCTGATGATGGACCTATGATTATGAATATTCACCTTTGCTCATATTGAATCTATAAGATCACTATTATACCAACAAAAGTATGACCTATAAGTCATAAGAACAATATAAAATAAGATATTCTCACCAAATCCATCTACTGGGCACTCTACCTCTCCTTTTCTCCACAATTCACACACCCAAGCCTCTCTCAAATCTCACACAAGTCTCTCTCAAGCCATCATATTTGGTTTCACTATATATAGAGCAATCATGATTATCAACATCTTGGTCAGCCATTAGGCATGCCTTAACCTTTAACGAATATATATTATGAATACATAACTCAATACAATATTCATAGGTCAGGTATAGAATCTATGGGTCACTCTTAAGCAACTACACCATTCAATTAGGCCATTGTAGCTCTTATAAGTCTCATGGAGACCTATTCACCCATTTATCACTTCATCAAACAAAAAAATAACTCAATAACACTTCCAAAAACATGGACCCATTTTATATGATCTATAAGTCCCCTTTAAGTTCTAAAAATGAACATAACACCCTTCTACTTAAGCACAATTTACTCAAACAATATTATGTGCCCATAGTCACCATGAATGAATACATAATTAACTTCTAAAACTTTTTAAATACTAAATATGATTGGTTAAACCTTCATAATGCATACAGATCATCCTCATGGAGTCTAAAACACTCCCAAATATCTAATTTATTAAGAAACATCAAAATGAGCTAAAATACCCTTCTAGGTTTACTTGCAGAACATAGTTGAACACATAATCAACCTTAAAAAGTCATAACTATGACTATATGCACTTTTATATCTTCAAATTTATATTTCCAAATGCACTTTGAAGTCCTCTACAAGATTTATTTTTACACCATGAGCAAATTATGCATAGATAGAAAGATATATCTCAAAATATAGATCACTAGTTTTTTCTTTGTTAAATTTAAATATTCAAATACAAAAAATCATAGTTAAGCCTCAATCACTTTGCTCATATCTTTTGTCCTCATTGATTAGATATATCATATACCATCAATATTATTGTAAGGAACTTGACCCTTACCTTTTAGTTCTTATCATTGGACCTTCATCTTAACTATTTGAATTAATGCACTTAGTTAATCTCATATATGTATCTTGATATTTATCTCTGATTGACATTAAACATCAAACACTTGTCTTAATATTTATACTTCTAGACATCTTGGAATGTACTCTATTGACCCTTTTATAAAGAACTTAATCTTTACTTAGTCTAAGCATTGAACACTTTGACCCATTTAACTTACTTCACACCATAGATCTAGATGTATGAAATCCTACAAACCCTTGATCCTCCATTTGGTCCTAAAATTTAACTTCATTCAGATTTGGATAAGTATGGAGACCATTGAAATATTCTTGGAAGGACAACTTTGTATAGACATAACTTTTTTGTTGCTCACTCACATTTTCTCAAATTTAGACCATATGATCTCATCACATAGGATAATCCAACCGTGTGTTAAACTAATCATGAAACCTTCATACTTGCAAGATATAAATTCATTAATCTACTCACTCAAGTTTCTTCTTTCATAGAGCCAACTCTCTTAAGAATTTTATGGGAAGACCAACTTTGCACATGCATAGCTTTTGTCACACTTTTGCACTTGACCTAAAATTTATCACAAATCAACTAGGCACAAAACAAAACAAACCCATATGATCACCTTCTCTTTAAATCTCCACACGTGAAATATATGACACCATAAAAATTCCTACTCAACTTTTCTTGCCACATAGAAAATTTGGCTAAGTATGGGAAAACACTATCAAAATTCTTGAGAGCCCAAATTTTTACTTGAATATATTTTATCATGCTTTATCTCTAGAATTGAGACTTTTCACATAGAAACCAGGGACTAATGTGATCACAAATATATGACTGAATCCCCCTAACTCATCCACATGTGGTAATGATGACATTAACAAACTTCTTACTCAAAATTTTTGCCACTAGACCCAAAATATCTAGATGAAAACTATGGACTGCCATATGAATTCCACTTATACACACAATCTCTCTGATAATAATTGAACATTGATAGGACCCCTTTAAAATGATCAAATCACCATACTCATCCTTGAACATCTCTAATCATTATAAAATTGAATATCAACCAAGCCAACTTCGAGCACACTACAAGCACATTGCAAACTTTATCATTATCATTTAGACTATCAAGACACTTCATCCACTCAACAAGAAACCTCCATGAAAACTCTCCAAAAATCTCCCTTTTTTTCATTAATGTCAACATACATCATATAACTCACCTTCCTTCTCTCTTTTCAATCACTCTCATAACATGAACTTTCTCCCCCTTTAGCACAATGAAAAAGTTGTCACAATATGATCCTACAGACCTAAAAAGACCACCAAAAAGAGAGTACCATATTATAAATATGATAAACATTTCCCATTTCCTTGAGCCTACCTATTCTTTCCTTGATAACTTTTTCTTTCTCCATGCCAACACTCTCTTCAACCAAGCACTGCAGTCAATGAAGAATAAACACACAAAAAATTGAAATCTAATAGAACTCATCAAGAAACATCTGAGAGGGACTCATCCTAAGATATCTAAGCCATTGAACATTTTGATCAAATTCATATCTACACACATCATGAAGAACCACTGCACATGCTTACTATCTTTCTCTCTCATGCTACCATAAATACCACCAACAAAACTTCATGCTACTCACCAAATCTTATTAAGCCATATAAAAAAACCCATTCTAACCCTATACTATAGCTCCTTCACAAACCTATGGAGCAAGATCATGAACTTGTTACTCCCTCTTAACAAAATACCTTTTTTTGATTCATAGAGAAATAAATAGCACCCAAGCTTTGTCTTAGATACTCAAAAGTAGCTTTTGACAATGGTTTGGTCATAATATCTATAAGCTACTCTTTTGTAGGCACATGCTCCAACTTAACACATTGATTAAAGTATTTTTATTTCAAAAAATGATATATAATAGGAATTCATTATTTTTTGAGTTCATAATAAGATTCTTTGAGATATTAATTGCACTAGTATTGTCACAATAAATAAGACAAGGTCTATTTTGTATTAACTTATAATCCTCCAAAGTTTTTTTCATCCACATGACTTGTGTGCAACAAGAGGCAATTGATATATACTTAACTTATATATTTGATAGAGACACTAAGGCTTGGTTTTTGTTTATCCATGAAACCAATCATTCTCCCATGAATAAGACCCCACCATTGGTACTTCTTCTATCATCCACACATCATACTCAATCAACATCAGTATATGATTTCAAAGAGAAATATTTACTCTTGGGATACCATAAATCATAGTCTATGGTACCTTTGAGATATCTCAAGATCCTTTTGACTACTTTCAAGTGAGATCCTCTAAGGTAATCTTGAAACCTTCCTACAATACCTACTACATACATGATGTCAGGCTTAGATGTAGTAGATTATAAAAGACTTCCGATCATGGATCTATACAAAGTTTGATCAAGTTTTGGTGAGTCATCTAGTTTACTTAAATTATGTCTTGTAATCATTAGACTACCCATTAGCTTAAAATCCATCATGTCAAACTTCCTTATCATATCTTTGAGGTATTTAGCTTGTGAAATGAATATCCCTACACCAATTTTATTAATCTATAATCCTAAGAAGAAAGATAATTCTCCCAACATTGACATTTCAAACTTAGTCTTCATAGTATCTACAAATTCTCTACTTATTTTATCATTATCAAATATAACAACTATGTCATCAACATATACAACAACTATCATTTGATGATTACCTTCTATATTAATGTATAAGTTACTATCAAATACCTCCCTTTTAAAAACTTAACTCAAAAGATACTTATCTAGCCTGTCATATCAAGTTCTAGGATCTTGTTTAAGACCATATAGAGCCTTCTTCAATTTACACATAAAATATTGATTACTTAACATGAATTATCCTTAAAGTAACTCAATTTTGATTTATTATTCTAGGTTTCCATTCAATAATTCATATTTCACATCCATTTGATATACTTTAAAACCTTTGAAACATGCATATGCCAAAAAAATTCTAATTGCTTCCATTCTTACCATAGGAGAAAAAGTCTCATCAAAATCTATTCCTTCAACCTGAGCATATCCTTTACACACCAATCTATCCATGTTCCTTGTGAGTTTTCCTTTCTCATTCATCTTATTTTTGAAAACCATTGTGGTAACTATCACATTTTTATCTTTTGACCTAAGAACTAAGACCCATGTTTCATTCCTTTTTATTTGATCAATTTCTTCATCCATTGCATCATTCTAACTTTCATCTTTGCTAGCTTCCATAAATTTTTTGGGTTCAATCATGGATAATATAGCTAAGTCTTGTCGATTTTTATTAATCAACATTCTCCTTCTAGTCTGTAACCTTGCATTAACATTTCCAATAACTTTTGGATGGTATTTATGAATTATTCTATTTGGAGCTCTAGAGTCTTATCTTTCTTCCTACTCTTCATATTCATCATATATTTAAATGGATATCTCATCATTTTTTATAATTTAATTTTGAATTGAATCACTTACCTAAAATTTTGGCTTCTTAACTCTATTTGTCTCATCTATCCTTACATTTGAACTTTCAATAATTTTGTGAAGTCTCTTGTTGAACCAGCTATAGGTATTAATGATAAAAGAATAATGTAAGAAGATGCCCTCATTATATATTGAATCAAATTTTCCAATATTTTATTCATATCTTTGGATGAAGAACTCACTCCCAAACACTTTGAAATGTTTGACATTAGCCACTCTATTCTTCAATAACTCATAAGGAGTCTTATTACCATTTACTCTAATTTGACACTTGTTTAGGATGTAAATATAAGTGTTGGATGCCACTTCCCAATATCCATTTGATAATTTTTCATCTTGAATCATGGTTCTACCCATCTCAACAACAATCATATTCATCATTTCAACCACACCATTCTATTTTGGTTTTCTAGTAATAGAATATTGTCTTGTTATCCCATGTTCTTCATAAAAATCATCAAACTTATGAGACCAAAACTCACCTCCTTTGTCTGATATCACACACTTGATCTTTTATCCTTTATAATTTTCCACAAGAGCTTTAAATTCCATAATTTTTCAAAAGCTTCTAATTTTTCTTTAGGAAATAATATCCAAGTCATCCCAGTAAAATCATCAATGAGAAGCATGAATTAGCTATTACCTTGAGTAATTTGAGTTCTCATAGGTCTACATAGATCAATATGGATCAATTCCAATGGTTCTATGGTGGATAATTACTTGATTTTATATCTTCTCTTAGTTTTCTTCCCATGAAGACATGCTTTGCAAAGAGAATGAGGAATATTAGAAATCATAGGCATATGCCTTACCTACCCCTTTGAAGTAATTTTTATCATATTGTCAAAATTTATATGTCTAAGCCTTTTATGAAAAAGATAGATTTATTCCAATTGACTTATGAAGCACTCTTCCTTCTTGGATTCATGGAATACATATATGTTTTATTTGTTCTATGAACATTTACAATTAATCTGCCACATTTTGCCTTTTTTATTTCACATAGATCATCATGAAAAGTTACAACATTTTGTTACTTACACATTTGGCTCACACTTAAAATATTATATTTCAAACCTTCTATACATAAGACATTCTTAGTTCTAGTATTACCATTTTCCAAAATTATAGTACCTTTACTGAGTATGTTAGCAGATTTGTTATCACCAAATCTAACTACACATAGGTTGGTCTTTTTAAGAGAGAAAAACCTGATCTTGTCTCTTATCATATGATTTGAGAATCTATTATTTATGAACCATCTCTTTTTCTCATCTTCTTTAGTATACAAGGTTTCTTAAATAGACAATGACTATTCTCTAGTGATCTTCTTGGATTTTTCTTCTTTTCTTTTTTAGACTTGTCTCCTTGAACCATTTGATAGTGTCAATGAATTGTATATAATTTTTCCAAAATGCTCTTTTGTATTTTTATCTATATGACCTTGTTGGTTACAATTCTATCATATGCTATCCTTTTTGATCTCTAGTGAGAGAGCATAGTCTCTATATCTATGACCAAAATGATTACAGGAGAAGTAATACCCATTAAAGACATTGTTCATATTTGAATTCCTTTTTTCTTGATCATTACTAATCCATGAATTTTTTTTCTTGACCATTTTGGTGGAGATGAAATCCAATTTTTCCTTGTATAAGAGTACATCTAAGTAAGTCATTACTTTAATTTCTAATTTTTCCATTCTTTGATTGAGATCTTTATTCAACATGACCTATAGATTCTTGACCACTACCTCTAGATTTTATACTTGTGTCTTCACACACTTAACTTCTAATAAATCACATATTATATTATCTTAAAGATAAGGCATAACCTCTTTGTCAACCATTTTACCTTTGATCACTTTCAAATGATTAAATTTTACATGAAGGACTTACTTTGATACCAATTGTTAGAGGTATAATCATTGAGGTGGGGGGTGAATTAGTGATCCTAGATAATTCATTTTTTAAGTTCAAACCTTTTAAAATATTATTCAATCACCACCATCATTCATGAAGCATACACATCATTCATGGTAATGAATAAGAGAGATAATGAAAGATTAATCATATAACACATGACATATGTGGGAAACCTTCTTAGGGGAGAAAACCTACTGGATCCTAAAATTGGAATACTTCCTTATAATAAAAATAATCAATTTAGACTAGATACAATTGATCAAGTAACAAACATCCCTTATTTTAGTGAGATTATAATCCCATAAGGTGCTACCATACCTATCTAACTGAGCTGCCATAAAAACTAGACCTTTAGAAAGTTTCACCTTACAAGGAGGCTGGAACCCCCTTAGATGCTAAGATGCCACAACAATACCTATTAACACATCTACCTTTGAAATTATGTCTTTAACACTTGATGATGGACCTCTAATTATCACTCTTCACCTTCTATCATACTCAATCTATAAGATCACTATTCTAACAATAAAATTATGAACTATAAGTCATACAAATTATCCTCAATTTGATCTAATCATTAACTCATATATTAGGTATTATACCTCTCCTTTTATCCATAATTCTCATACCCAAGCCTCTTTGAAATCTCACACAAGTCTCTCTCAAGCCTATAAACCATCATATTTGGTTTCACTATAAATAGTTCAGTCATGATTATCAACAAATTGGTCAGAAATTAGGTATGCATTAACCCTTAAGGCATTTATCATATGAATACAACTCAAAACAATCTTCATAGGTTGGCCATAACATCTATGGATCACTCTTAAGTAGCTACACCTTTCAATTAGGCTCTTGCAGTACTTATAGGTCTCATGGAGACCTATTCACTCATTTAGCACTTCATTGAACAAACAAAGAACTTAGGTCTAGTTCCAAAAATATGGACCCATTATATATTATCTATAGGTCCCCCTTAAGTTCCAACAACCAACATAACACCCTTCTACTTAAGCATAATTTACTAAAATAATATTATGTGCCCGTAGTCACCATAAATGAATACACAATTGAATTATAAACCTTTGTTAATACTAAATAAGATTGGTAAAACCTTCATAATGCACATATATCATCCTTATAGAGTCTAAAACACTCCCAAATATCCAATTCATCAAGAAACATTTAAACAACATCAAAATGAGATCAAATACCCTTTTTAGGTTACTTACAAAATACATTCAAACACATATTCAAATTTAAAACTTCATAAATATGATTTTACACACTTTTATATATTTTCATTTATATTTACATATGCATCTTTTATTCCTCTACAAGTTAAATTTTTACACCATGAGAAAATTTTACGTAGATCTAAAGATATAGACAAAATACAAAGCACTAGTTTTTCTTTGTTAAATTCAAATATTTAAATGCAAATGGTCAAAGTTAAACCTCAATCACTTTGCTCACATCTCATGTCCTTGATCTTTAGATCAATAATTCACCATTAATCTTATTGTAAGGAACTCAAACTTTACCTTTCAACACTCATAATTGGATATTCATCTTGACTATTTAACATAATGTGCTCCATCAATCTCCTATACGTATCTCAATTTTTATCTCTACTTGATGTTAAACATAAAACACTTGTACTCATCTCATTACTTTCAAACATCTTGGAATGAACATACTCTATTGATATTTTTGTAAGGAACTTGATCTTTACTCAGTATAAGCATTAAAAAAATTGACCTATTTGACTTATTGTGCACTATAAATCTAGATGTATGAACTCCCATAAACCATTGATCATCCATTTGGTCTTGAAATTTAAATTCATATAGATTTAGATAAGTATGGAGACCATTGAAATATTCTTGGAAGACCAAATTTGCACAGACATAAATTTTACCTCACTCACTCGTATGTTCTCAAATTTAGACCATATGATGTCCTCACATAGGAGAATCCAACCATGTGTCAAACTAGTCCTAAAACCTTCATACATGTAATATATAATTTCATTAATTTTTTAAATAAAATTTTTTATACCATAGATCCAACTATGTCAAAAAATGTCTAGGAGGACTAATTTTACACTTGAATAACTTTTGTCATGCTTTAGCACTTGACCTAAAAGTTAGTGTAAATCAAATAGGCATAGAACTAAAAAAACCATATGATCACCTTTTCTTGAAATTTATTCATGTGTGATATATTCCACCATCAAAATTCCTACTTATATTTTCTTTCCACATAAAAAATTTGGCTAAGTGTGGGAAAACACTGTCAAAATAACTAAGATCCTAACTTTGAACTTGCATATATTTTGTCATGCTTCATTGCTACACTTAAGAATTTATGAATATAAAGTAGGGAATAATTTTATCAAAAACATATGAACAACTCCCCTTGATTCATCCACACAATGAAATGGTGATGCCAACAAATTTCCTACTCCGATTTTCTTGCCACTAGACCCAAACTATCTAGATCAAAACTATGGATTACTAGATAAATTATACTTATGCACATAATCTCTCTAATCATCCTTGAGAATTGATAAGACCTGTTTCACATGATAAAATCCCCATAATTGTCCTTGAACATCTCTAATTATTCCAAAACTCAAGATCAACCAAGTTAACTTCAAGTAGAGTAGGACAGTCATATTGTATAGTTTATTATTGTCATTTATACTATCAAGGCACTTCATCCAATTATCAGGACACCTCCACGAAATCACAATGATAAATCTCTAAAATTCATGTATAATTCATTATAATTGGCATATATGACCATGGAATATAGGCAAGAAGTATCTCATTATGCTAAGAGTGAACACTATGGTCTGTAGAACAATGTTTTGGTAGTTATAGTGTTTTGATCTTTTATGAGTAGCTTTAGGTCAAATTTAATACATTATTTTTCACCCCCTTAGATCATTAATTATTCATATTCTCCATTTAATGACCTAGAGGTTTATTGAGAGAGGGATCTAAGACACTAAGTATAGACTAACTAGATCCCTAATGTGCAAAGTCACCTATAATCACCTATAGGTATGTATAGATAATTGTAGGACTATCCAAAACCCAAGAGATAGGTTTTATACAATTTCAAAACTTTAATGGAGTTATCAAGTCATTTAGGGTTAATAAACATAGTCAAGACCACCTCAATAAATTCCTATAATCATTCAAGTTGAATAAAGTTACAAATGGGAAGTTTTACTTTAAATTCTTTGAATGAAGACTTTGTTCCATATAGTTTCATATTGTGGTGTAGGTTATGAGGTTTGTATAAGCCTAATTGGCTTTATCCTTATAGCCTAAGCCTAGTGGTCACATCTAAGCACAAGAGGAAGTTACTAGGTCAATAAGGACTAATGGTTGAGTGAGATTTCAACTCAGTCAAGTTTACAATGAGAAAACATAGAGAATTATAGTACTAAAAAGATAAAATGAACTTTGACCAACTTGTAGACCTATAGTGCATTTGTGAGAGAAAGATGATAGCATATGAAGGAATAAATGAGATCACACATGTGTGAGATGGTCTTAGTGACCTAAGGAGAAATTAAAATCATGAAACATATTACTCATGCACTTATCACCACCTATAGGAATCTGTCATATTCCTTAATAAACATGTATAGTTTGAAGTGATGACTGGAGACTATCCCTAAAATAATAAAAAAATACTGTTTGGTTGGTGAGTAGAGATATAGGATGAAGATGAACATGAATAAATAATTATAATAATGATTATATCACACTTCATGTGATTTTCATAGGCAAAGGAGTTAGATAAAATATGAACTAACTAAGTTTTTAAAACCTCATACCCAATCCACTAAAATCTTGTACACACTCACTGACTTGAAGCTAGTCTTGAGAGTTTGAGATGTTGAGGGTTCTAAAAATGTGATATAGATCTAAAAATTAGTAAATAGGATACTCATTACCTAATAAATTTCTACATGGTTTTATTTGGGATAGACTAATAGTGGAAGTGTCCTCTATTTCATGTAAGACTAGAGGCATTCCACAGTGAAGACAATCTACAGACCTAGTACACGAATAGTAAAAGGATGAAATGGTAAAGCTAGTAATTATTTTATAATGATGTGTACTATTGAATTGAATATTTATAAGTTTTAATAAGCATCTATAGTCATTGTGAACACTTCGAGCTGGTCACATATGGATAAAATAGTCTACATGCTTACTAGGCCTGAGAATTGGCATGACCATCAAGGTTTACAAAATTCACTCATAAGATTATATGATATTTAAAATCAATATGAAAATCTTTATGGGAGATTTTAGGGTTTATTGGACTTAGTGGCTCATAGATAACAACTTAGAATTGGTCATTTTGGCCCAAATTTGCCTTAGGGGTGTTGAGAATGTAAGTTAGCTACTCAAGATCTATTATATTTTACTCATATTTATATATACAATATTCCTAGTGTCTCAATCACTTAGGGATAGTTTATGGAGGTCTTATAATTTAACTTAGTATAATTGGTTCAAAGGTTAAGGGCTTAAACTTTATGAATCATCACTAATAACCTAAATGACCTAAAAACCTTGTAAACCCCTCTCAAGAATCCAATGAGAAAGATATGGTGAGAAATTAATTTATAAGGGATTAATTGAATTGGAATTTTTTTTAACTTTTTCATTCTCCCTACCACTTAGTTATTCCATACTATCACTTGTACAAATGAAGCAAATTATGTGTCTTCCATAATAATCAAGTTGAATTGGAGGTGCAGAAGGGAATAGATGATTAAAAATGTATAGAGATGTATTATAACTCTTCATACCTCATTCTCACCTCATTCAAGTCTGAAATCTCTTATGCTAATCTGATTATTGTTAGCAGTCTCGATTAAAATAGTAAGAAAGAGGGTAGCTACCAATTTGAAAATGAGAAGTGTTTTTCAAGATATTTTAAGGTCCACCTGATGGATAAGAATAAAAATAGGATTTTATTTTTTATATCACATCCTTTAAACCAATATATTTTAACATTTATGTGTCACTATAATGACAAGTGTGAGAATTGAGGCCTAGAGGGATAATGAGTGACTGCAAGGAAGTGAGTGACAATTGGAAAAGAGAAGGTCCTTAGTTAATGGGTGTATAATGACTTAAAAAATATTTTTTCCATCTTCTCTCATTAGGTAAAATTTGTCAATTAAATTCTATGGTATTTCTATTTAGTTAGTAGATTCCTCATCAAGAGAGCAGTTTCAAGAAGGACAATGAAATGCCTCTTTGGTAACTTCAAGAGAATATTTTACTTCAAATAGATACTTGTCCAAGAGTACTTCATGAACTATTTTAAAACTATTTATCTTGCATTGTAACTAGTTTTCAAGACTTGATACTAGGCATTATAACTCTATAATATCACTCTTTCTCTCTCATCTCCTATGTTCAATATATTAAAGCCATTTTGGCATTGTAAACTATCCATAATTGGTATTATGAATCCTTGATGGTTTGAAATATTTTTTTAATTTTAATAAAGTTTTGAAGATGATTTATTCTATAAAATTATTACCTAATTATGTCAAGTATTCCATTTGACAAGTGATGAAGGTTTTCTCCTTGCTTCCATTCTACTCCTATATTTATTATCTGAGTAACATTTCTTATGGTAGGTCTCATGAAGTGCATATGTCTTTTAGTTTTATTTTTAAGTGTGAAGGAGATTATTGGTGTATAAAATCAGACCTCCTAGTTACCCACCTTTGGAATTCCATGGCAATATACTTCCATTTAGAAACACTTATGCTAAAAGAACCTTTAGTTGAGATCAGTTTTAGCAATTTACTTTCCCAGTGAAAATGAAAGTGTGTTTGTGGAGATATATTTGGTGTATAGACTCCATTAATTTAGTTTAATTTTATGTTTCATTATTCCATTTTCATCTTGAATAGTGATTAGTCTAGTGTAGTGTGTGAAACTAAAAGATAGATCAAGGGAGCTAGCCCATAATCTAGAGATCTATCTCTTGTAGTAACTTGCCTATATAGAAAGATAGTTCCATGTTATCCAAAATTTGAGAATGTATTATTTACTTATCTAGGGTGAAAATTTGGGATATAAAATTTCTATCACACTTGGTGGGACATGAAGGTTATTCAAGGGGGGTGTAATAGTCCACTTCCTATAGGATTTGATGACTTCAACATTTGAATCTTGGTGGAAAACTAGTCCATGATTTCATGCCTAAGATAAAAAAAATATCTCTTACCAAAGGAATAAATTTTTATTTCCATGAGATTCTTCATTATTCATATAAATAAAAAATATTATATAACACCCATCCTTACCCAAGAAGATCATACCTTGCTCAGAAACCTATAAAAAAGTTTTTGATTGGCCCATTATTCCAAATGCCTAACGATACCATGGAAAGGAACCTAAATTTTATTGAACTAAATGGATATATTAATCTAATACTTTAAAATTATTATGACATTCCCATATCTACCCTAAAATGTGTCCTTTCATAAACTAGTGAAACTATGATCACCCCTATTGAGCATATTAAAAACATTGATAAATTTTGTAATATACATCACGTCATTGAGTATAACATAGAAATTACATTTTTGGATATATCTTTAAAATGTAAATCTATTTATTGGTATGGTACATTGTCCCATGAATCTATCACCACATGGGATGAGCTGGGAGATGCCTTGAGAAGGTTTGAGGACAAGAGTGATAACTTATCATTGATTGAGTAAAAAACAACATAAAGAGAACACCTCAAGAAGATATTAAATAATTCAACACAATATTTTAGAATACTTGGGATAAAATTACAATCTTGGTAATACCTACTTATAACCATTATTTCCTTTTTTATCTCAAGTATTTTCCCAATCTTGATATTTTCATGATGGTGCACATTGCCTAATCACCATGAAGTGGCCATTAGGGTTGATAATTATTTGATTTAAGCTAGGAATATTTAATTAATACCTCATATTCTTATATTACCTAATTTAAAAACCTCTACACCTACTATTTGTCCCATTCCTACACTAAAATATAAGCCAACTACCCCTAGTCAACCAAGTAGGTCTAATGAGATAAAAATAATGATGGCCCTTGAGAAAGAGATCTTAGGTATCAAAATGATCATATAAAAACAAAAAGTGAGGAATTTACAAATCCACTATCAACATAATCAATCCTACCCTCACTATCAAGGTAGTAGACCACCCTTCCAAGGTCATCCTCAAGGTCAAGGACAACTAGTTGATGAAAATCAATATAATGGATATAATCCCAATGATCCCTCCACCTCAAGGGTATTAGTGCATAATAAAAATAACCTTTTCCAAGATCATGCTAGTTATCCTTCATGGGATCAACCTCATGATCCATCTACTTATGCCAATGAGTCCTTCAATCAATATTTCATGGAAAATTTGGGAACAATGATATCTATGACTCAAGATAAGGTACCTAATAAATGAGAGAAAAATGGAAATATTGCTCAAGTAGGGTCTAATTTAGTCAATTGGAATCAATATGAATCATGTGTTATGAATTACTAAGGGAAATTAAATAATTATCCAAGCCCTATACTTACAAACACAAGGGAAAATATAAAAGCAATTGAAGAGGTTTAATGGGATGGTAATAGTTCATCAATGAGTGTTCAAACATCCCAAAGGGAAGGCATGTATAACTAAATACAAAATATACAAGTAGATCAAATAATTTATAATTCTAAGATTGGTTTCACACCTCAAATTCTCAAGGTATACGAAGTATTATTGCTACTAGTGGACAAGCTAAGGTTAATGTTTCTTTCACTAACATAGTAGAGAAAGTGAAGAAGGATAATGTAAATGTGTTAATATGGGATAAAATTTTAATAATTAGAAAAACATACCTGATCCAAGAAGAGCTATAAAAAATAAATTTAGCAACCAAAAAACCTAGTGGGAAGAGGTAGCCTTGAAAAACACATTGAATCCTAGTGAGTTATAGTCAAACAAAGTTAAAAAGGTATAAAATCCTCCTCCATTATATCTATCTATCATCACTAAGGATTATTTGATTAATAATTATCTTATTGATAGTAGAGATAGTACTTCAATTATACCTAAGTTAGTAGTTGATAATTTTAAATTAAAATGTGAGCCTCATTCCAAAAGAGTGATATAATTGGATGAGTAAGTTTCCACGACAATTGGCATATTCAAAGGTTTGCAACTTATTCTTCATGATTGTCCTAATTTAATTATTCCTCAACATTTTATGGTTATGGATGTGCCCACTCATTTTTTACTTTGTTTATCAATAGTTTTTATTGCCAAAATTAGAGGATACTTTACTTTATATTGGTCCTATATGGCATTTAGGACTAGGTATGGTGCTAAGGTGTCAATCAAATCTAAACCTTTATCTAGTTTTCATGTAGAGCCATATGTTCCATATACATCTAACATGAATTTCAATATTAGTGATGAATAATATCATCCTAGTGATCAAGAACCTATAGCACTTATTGATTGCATAATTGACTTATATCTTAATGATTGGGGAGCTAAACAGTATGGATTTGAAGAAACTGGTCTTGGTACTTACATCCACCTTGAAGAATGTGATGGATCTCTTGAGGCATATTATGATGAAACTCTAGAATAAATTACATGGGGAAAATACCTTTTGTACATGGATGATGATATGAATATTCTAGTTATAACAAAGCATGATAGTCTTAGTGAGTAGTTAGTTCTGATTATGAAATAAGATAACATTCATGAGCATGGAACTAAAGAAGATATAGATGATATGTGGCAACAATTCAATACCATAGTGCAAGATTTTGAGGAGGTAAGTAGGTATACAAATCTTCAAAAATAATATAGACCTAATGATGAGGTCAACCATGCACCAAGTAAACACAAAGAAGAGATTGGGCTTTCTACCAAGAAATAAACAAATTTGATAGACCAGGAAGCATTTGGTGAAAAAGAAGATAACATTGATGACTTCCAACAATAAAAATATCTTGATTCAAATTCATTTGAAGTTGGGAAGGCTTTGATGACTCCCAATGATTATATTTAGGAGTGTCAAGTGAACATGATAGATTTTAAATAATCTAAAAAGTCAAACAAGACTATAAGAGGTCTATATGGAGTATTCATGAGAGATCCAAGTGATAAATTTTTATTTATTAGAAGCTATAACACTGGTAAATCATTTAAATATCTTCATAAATAAGTTTTGATTGAAATACATACCTCATATGATGGATTATTTTCATGGATAAATAGTGATCATAGAAGCATTGTCTTTGACACTAGTTGAAGCAATGAAGAAGTTATCTTTCACCTCAAATTTTTTGGGGTCTTATTCATATTAGGATAAGTGTGTGTTTTCCTTTGATCTATTTGTGTGTTTTCCCTAATTTCTTAGAGAGCACAAGTGTGTATCTTGGTGTCTTATTTTATGTGTTTGTTCTTATTGTGTTTGGTTCTTTTAGAGGCATATTAGTGTCAATTTTTTTATATGGGTGACACCATTTCCCAAGGATAGGATAAGGAAATAGGTCTTTAGCATAGTAGGTATGATACATCCTAAATATTACTAAAATGTTGACCAAATTTTTCCATAACTCAAATTAGTTCAACCCCCCTACATATTCAAACTTTTCATAGGGTCCTTATAGGTTTTAACATGGTCAAAATGGTATTAATTGAATTCAATTAATGTTGAGGGTCATAAAATAAGTTTTAAACATTTTTCACATTTGTCCATTTGTTCTAATGTCATCTTATACCACCTGTTGGTCATTTTAATGAAATATATGGTTTTACACAGAAGGAAAAAAGTGTCAAGAAGTAATACAGTGCACCACATGTCATATAATCTTATAGGATAGTTTTGAAGCTAAAATGTTACAATTTCAACATAAGATAAGAGGATCATTTGAAAAAAGGTTAGTTTTGGGTACTTATACGAACTAGTTGATTCAAATATCATGTGTGAAGGCTTAAATATAGTGTATTGATATGCCCTAATGTTATTTATAGGCTCAGTTAGCTTCAACAGATCTAATATTTTCAAAATTTATTTCTCTATCCTATCACTCTTGTGGACAAGTCAAGAAGAGTCAATGGTTTTTAGTTGGTATGAACAGGGGAAGAAGAGATGGAGTGAATGCACTTAGTGGATATTATGGGTCCTTGTTTAATTATATTTCATGGTCATATTTTAATGGATTATATTGTATGAATAGTCACTAATATTTTTATTGCCTCTAAACTATCTTCACAATGCCAACATCTCAATTTTCTCATATGTTTACCTTTTTAGTGATTAGTCTATGTGAACTAAGTGATGCATATAGTCTTGCAAATCATATCCACTTATTTCATGTGGACATAATTCTATATGGCATGTGTGACCATGGAAGATAGGAAATAAGTATATCATTGTGTTGGAGTGAACACTATGGTCTATAGAATAATGTTTTGGTAGTTACAATTTTTTGATCTTCTATGAGTAGCTTCAGGTCAAAGGTAATACATTGGTTTTCACCCCCTCAAAGCATGGATTGTTCATATTCTCCATTAAAGGACATAGAGTTTAATTGAGATAGGATTCTAAGACATTAAGTAAAGACTAACCAGAGCCCTAATGTGTACAGTCACCTAAAATCACCTATAGGTATGTATGGATAATTATAGGACTATCCAAAACCCAAGAAATAGGTTGTGTATAATTTCAAGACATGAATGGAGTTGTCAAGTCACATAGGATTCATAAAAATAGTCAAGACCACTTTAAAAAATACCTACATTCAATCAATTTGAATAAATTTAAAAATGGGAAGTTTTACCTTAACTTCTCTGAAAGAAGACTTTGTTCCATACAGTGTCATCTTGTGGTGTAGGTTATGAGGTCTGTGTAAGGCTAATTGATTAATCCTTGTAGCCTAATCCTAGAGGTCACATCTAAGCACAAGATTAATTTGATATGTAAAGAGAGACTAAATTTTGAGTGAGGTTTTAACTCAATAAATTTTCCAATGAGAACACTCGAAAAAATATAGTATCAAAAAAGCGAAAATGAACATGGAGCAATTTGTAAACCTATAGTGCATTGATGATAGAGAGATGATAACATGTGAAGGAAGAAACAAGATCATATAGGTTTGATATGATCCTAGTGACATGAGGAGAAAAAAATCATGAAACAAAGTGGTCAATAACTTATCACCACCTACATGAATCTCTCATATTACTTAATGAACACCTATACTTTGAAGTGATGACTGCAAACTAGTCCTAAGGTAATAAAAGTTACAATTTGGTTGGTGAGTATAGATATAGCATGATGATGAACATGTATAAAACAATATAAAAATTATTATATCACATTTCATGTGATTTTCATAGGAAAAAGAGATAGATCAAGGATGAATAAAACTAGGTTTTTAGAACCTCATATCCAGTCCACTAAAATCTTATACACAGTCACTGGCTTAAATCTAGTCTTGAGAGTTTGAGATGTTAAGGTCTCTATAAGTATGATCTAGATATAAAAATTAGTAAATAGGGTATTCATGACCTAAAAAATATATTCATGGTATCAATTGGGATATAATAAAAGTTGAAGTGGCCTTTATTTTGTCTCAGACTAGAGGCACTCCATAGTCAATAAAATTTGTAGATGTAGTATATGAATAGTAAAAGGATGAAATGTTAGAACCAATAATATTTTTATAATGATGTGTAAGGTTTAATTTAATATGGATATGTGTTAATAAGTACCCACAATCATTATTAACACTTAGAGGGGGTCACATATTCATAAAACATAGTATATGCCTACTAAGCGTAAGAACTGACATGACCATCAAGTTTACAAAATTCACTCATAAGATCATATGATATTTTAAAATAATATGAGAACCTTTATGGGATGGTGGATGGTTTATTGTAATTATTAGTTCATAGATAACAACTCATAATTGGTCATGTTGGACTAAATTTGCCTTAGGGGTATCTAGAATGCAAGTTAGATATTCGAGAGCCATTTTATTTTACTCATATCTATACAGAAAATATGCATGGTGTATGAAGTACTTAGGGATATTTTATTGGATTATTATACTTTAAATTAGTGGAATTGGTTCAAAGGTAAAGGGATTAACCTTTATAAATCATCACTAAGAACCTAAATGACCTAAAACCCTCTCAAGATCCCAATGAGAAAGTTATGGTGAGAAATGAATACATAAGGGATACATTGAACTAGAAAGTGTTTTGGATCCATTTTTAACTCTTTAAATATCCCTACTACTCAGTCATTCTATACCATAACTTGTAGGGATGAGGAAAATTTAATGTTTTCTACAAGAATTGAGTTGAATTAGACATGTAGAAGGGAATAGATGAATAAAAACCATGGTAGAAGGTGTGTGGATATGTGTTATAACTATTCATACCTCATTATCACATCAATAATGCCTAAAAACTCCTCTCCTAACCTAAATGTTGTAAATATTCATAGGAAGAAAAGTGAGAAGCAGGGTAGCTACCAAGTTGAAGATGAGAAGTGTTGTTTGGAGTTATTTTAAGGTATAATTGAAGGATAATAAGACAAATAATATATAATGATGTGTCTCACATCCATATAATTAATATTCATGAACATTTATAAATCACTAGAGTGACAAGTGTGGGAATTAAGGCCTAGAGGACTAATGAGTGACTACAAGAAAGTGAGTGATAATTAGCAAAAAGAAGGTCATCAGTTGAGGGGTGTATAATGAATTCAGAAATATTGTTTCCATATTATTTTTTTAGGTAAAATGTGTCAATGAAATTTTATGGTAGTTATAGATAGTTAGTGGATTCCTCGTCAAGAGAGCAGTTTCAAGCAAGACAATGGAGTGCCTCTTTGCTACCTTTAGAAGAATATTATACTTCAAATAGAAAATTGTCCAAGAGGACTTCTTGACCTATTTTATAACTCTTTATATTTAATTTTGAATAGTTTTAAATAATTTAAAATTGGCATTGTGAATCTTCAATGTCACTCTTTCTCTCTCCTTTCTTATGCCCTATATATTGAAGTTATTTTGGCATTGTAAACTATCCACAATAGTATGGTCAAGCCCTACTTGTTTAACATATTTTTTTGACTTTGAATAAATTTATGAAGATGATTGTCTCTATAATTATTACCTAATTATGTCAATTAGTCCATTTGGATGGTAAGTGATGAATGTTTTCTCCTTGCTTCCATTTTATTCTTTTATACATTGTGTGAGTAACATTTCTACTAGTAGGTCTCATGAAGTGCATATGTTTATTAGTTTTATTTTTAAATTTTAAGGATATTAGTAGTGTCTAAAATCAAACCTCATATTTACCAACCTTTGTTATTATATGGTAATATTCATCCATCTAGAGACACTTATGCTAAAATAACCATTGAGTTGATATTAGTTTTAGTAGTCTGCCTTCTTAATTTAAATGCAAGTATATTTGTAGAGATATCTTTGGTGTATCACCTCTATTAGTTCATGTTAATTTTATGTTTCATTATTAAATTTTCATCCCCAATAGTGATTATTCTAGTGTATTTTTTGATCCTAAAAGAGAGATTAAGGGAACTAGCCCATAATCTAAAGATATATCTTTTGTCGCAACTTGCCTATATACAGACATAGTTATATGTTATCCCAAATTTGAGAAGGTTTTATTGACTTATCTAGGATTAAAATTTTGGATAAAATAGGTATGACCCTGACTGCACTATAATTAGAATTGAGGGTACTAGGTAACAACCCCTATATCTACCACATAATTTCTTATACAATGTGGTTGAATAATAAATTACTACATAATTAACTCATAATGTAGACATTAACTTGAGTAGTTTTAAACAAGGAAGCATGCATAAAACCCCTCTCAACATTGGATTCTTACAATACACTAAATGTGATCACCTCAATGCTATAGAAAAATTATAACACTATGAATTGAAGAGGGAACCATTTAGATATTTGGATCCCATGAAAAAGGTTAGGGGACACCATAAGAAGTATGAGAGGAAATTTAAAATATCTTATTTACATTATTGGTATGGAATAATGATCATAATACTAGTGGAAATAAGAGATTTTAAATTTAAAATCTCTTATTGCCACTACTGATATGGAATAATGATCATACCATCAGTGGCATTAAATTAGGTTTTTATAAAAATAAATAAGGTTGGCATGTTTGTGATAGTGGCCTAAGGATATAGTATGATACTAATATCATAGAAGAAGATATAAAAAGAATAGATAGTGAAGAATGGAATTCAACATCAATCCATTGGATTACTCCTCAATAAAAAGCATAATTGGTGACCAAAATTGTTGAAAAAGTAAGACAATATAGGGATACAAACCCAAAAATCATATCCAACATCTCCATAGGTCTACCCACACCTTCAAGTGGTACTTCTCAACTTATAGATGATTTATAATAATCCATAATTTATACAAAACCTGTAAGTCTTCCCTCTTTCCTTTTATAGGTTCTTATTTCTCCCTTGTCACCAATTCATAATCTGACTCCACCAATAGTGACTAACATTCTCTCTCCAATTCCTACACCTTTCACTACTATATTCCCATCATATTCCAATCCACCCACTTTAGGATAAATGCTTACTCCTATTAGGACACCATTAGTGACATAACAAAGTAAACCTAGCATCCCTCCTATATCTCCCAAGGTTGTAAAAGAATAAGAAAGGCCCATTGAAGGTATATTTGTTAGAGTAAGCCATGTTTATGAGGAGTTTTAGGGTGAGCTAGATGAGATAGAAATGAAAAATGAAGAAGATTAGAAAATTAAATAAGATGAATTATATGAGGATAAAAAGGAGGAATAAATTAAGTCAGGAGGAACCATAATATATGAAGATCATAAGTAATAAAAAAGGTTGACTTGGTTGAGATAGAGTTGAAAAAAATAAGAAGAGTATAGTAAGAAGAAGAAAAGGATATGGAGTTAGAGGTAGAGTATATAAAATAAGTTCCAACTCAAGAACTTACATCACCTGATATACCTCCAAGCTCTCCACCTCAAGTTCTATAGCAACCAATAGATATGATGGATGCGACCACATTAGTCTCTACACTAGAGAAAGCAAGGGAACCAAGTTACAAGGATACCCTAGTTTTTCTAGTGTTGTTTCAAATTTTGATACATTTCCAACATATGGATTTAATATAGAGTTTTTAATTGAATAATAAATAACGAAAACCTCTCCAAAAACAAATGTCATTACCACCATTACTTTGTGTAATGGCCAACCATCAATTATAGGTACACAAGACATTGATTATTTGGTGTCTCACAAAAATATTACTTCTATATATAACACAAAAATATCCATACATTCTTTAAATTTTTTTATTTTTGATTCTCCTATCCGACTGAAGAGGCCTTAAGCATTAATAATGCCAAAATTTCAAAATATAGCCTAGGGCTCATTACATTTTGCATTCTAATGCCAGAAAACTTTATAGGAGTCCTAATACTAATGAGATCTTACTTTAAACCCATGCCACTCATACATATATAATATAATCTAGTACTCAATATGTTAGACCTAATAAATAGATGCATTTTGAAGACTTAGTGTGCACATCCATTTTGGCTACATATGTTAATCCTCCTAGACCATCTAAATAGTTAGGTGTCCCATCTATTTAGCTAGCCAAATAGAGTTCCCCATAGTATCAATAAGTAGGACACATGAAAATACAAAATATATTATTGGGACACCTCCACCAAAGAAGGCCACTACCTGGATAAAGACCATCCCATATTTTCTTGAGATGGCTACATCTTCTCTTCCTATTTGATTGACTTTAACATTTATTCTCCCACTAAGACAATCCATCCTTCCACCTATAAATCTAAGGAACCTATAGAATAAAAATATATTTTTAGTATTACTTTATGTATTTAGAAATTACAAGAAGAGGATGTAGACATATAAGACCTTATTATAGATGAGAAATCAAAAGTGAGGTTCCATTTTGATAGGCAAAATAACACATTAAGAAAGGTCAAAAATACATACCATGTTAGTGGAGGGTGAAAATATTTAGTAGAGTATAGATAATACATATTTTATCTAACTAAGAAGAGAAATAACCACCCCTCAAACCCAAATGAGTAAGAGGAAGATCCTTATAGTTTTGTCGATGGCACTAGTGGAGTGCTTAAGTGAATGTTTAGGAATTATGATTATTAGAAAAAAATGTTGTAATAAATAAATGTTATAAAATATCCCTATGATATTTTAGATAATGTACAAGGGGAATTTATGAAATTATATAATATCTTTATTTTAATAAGGTGTGCTAGATTTTTTTTAATCCCATCAAGAATGCAAAATTTTGACTCAAGAGTATACCAGAATGAAATATATGCTACCAAGCTGAATTTTATAGGTTAGGATACTAATAATATAGATTATGCACATTTATGTATGATATTATCCCCTAATGTCACTATTACCCATAATCATTTGACAACAAGGAAATGTAATTTATCAAAGTAGAATAATAAATGAATTATTTAGTTTAAACATTTATAAGACACAAGAATTTGGTAGTATCAAAATTGAAATATGTGAATATTGTAGATATATATACACCCATAAGGCATCTTGTACCAAGGCTATATTTTTAAGTTTTTCTCAAGCTGGGTACTGATTGTTTTTGAGTTGAAGTTAAAGGCATTATGTATAGAACTAATAAATAAATTATTCAATTGATAGCTTTTGTAAATGATAAATTAGCTAACATGGATGAACTAAATTCATAATTTAAGGATTCAATGATTATTCATGGGAATAAAATGGTCAAGATACCTTTTTAATTCAAAATATCCATCATTGACTATGACATGATCAATATTTATTTTGAAGGCAATCATGATTTGTACAAGTAATTGAAGGCATTTTAAGTAGAATCATCTTTTATAGGTATATATTTTATATCTTGGTCACCTATAGGTACATAGCCTAAGTTTATAGGTTACAATATTATATATACATATAAAGGTCCTAGTTTTATGACACATTCAATTGTAGTTTCACCTGTGCCTATATCAACTTAAGTTAAAACTATGACAACAATGACTGATACTTCAATCATGTAGGATCCATCACTAAGCGATGCCACATCAACACGTTGATTATATATATTTTTTCATGTCTGTTATTGTAATTAAAACTCAAGTTTAAATTCTATTTTTGGAATATATATTGTATTTGAGAGTTATTTTGGGTGAAGGAGTGTCATTTATATCATACATTATAAATATATATGAGATGCATGAAGTTTTAATATGGTCTTATTTTAGAAGATGTAAATTTTGGATTTTATTTAGGATGAGGTATCCCCATCCCTAGATATATATACTTGTATACTTTTCATTCCAAATGAAGGATTATTTTGTAATTAAGGTGAATAATAAATTTTATGTATTTTTATGCAAGTTTGTCTTAATGTGCTTGTCTTTCCAAACCTTGTTAATCATTGAAGAAGTTTCATCAATATAATATTTCATGATTTGGATTATGTATATGTGTTTTCAATATAGTTATTCAAATTATGTCATACCTAATTTGAATTATTTCTATTTAATATTCACAATATACCATTAAAGATATACAATTTTAATCATAATTAGCAAAGTAAAAAGTATAGTGTGGAAGGGTTTTAATCTATCTTTAATTTACAAACCTCTTTTCTACTCTATATTTCCCTCATTTTATACCACTTTTGATCCAATCCATCTTGGGTTAGAATCCACCCAACCATCTCAAGTAGAAATTGGTTTATTTTTTTCTTCATACATATAAATTATGAGAGGTAAATAACCCTTTGCTCACCACTATTCCACCATTAGGTTATTTAGAGAACTAATTTCCCTAAAACTCATGCCTTGGAGTGAATTTTATTAATTGTTCATAAAAAAATAGAGGATACCTCATAGGATTATGTGGTGTGCATAAAATACACATCAAAACACATGTTAGGTTCTTCCTTCCATGTTGGATGCTAAAATACATCTTCATTTATGAAAAATGTTAGGGTGTTTATCAATGGAACCACATATCTCAAAGATCAACCATGAACCATAAATAATCCCCACCATAAAATACGTATAGGTCACACTACCACCCTTATATAACCATCTATAGTTGTTACTACTTCTTATAATGATATATATATATACAAAGATGAGATAGATCACAAAAATAGGATAATATTAAATTAGCATGTTTATTGTATCTATAATTCACAAACATATATATTTAAATTATTTCATTAATTATATAAAAATAAAAAGGAAACATTCACATTTTTATCTTAGGAAATTACATTCATAATCCTACTTAATTTTGTATGAATATATAATTTTACCTATTTTTCATATTGAAAATAAGTTGCATATTTTGCATATCATACATTTTTTATTGAAATGTGTGTTTGATTTATATTTTACATATAATATTCTACACATTATATAATCCAAAACTTGTATCTAAGTGTTGCATATATAATTGGTATTAAATCCAAATTTTAGTAGTGGACTATTCATAGCAAAGGTCAAATTTTATAAATTTTAGAGTCACATAAAATGACAAAAATAATTTTCATCTCTATCAAATAATCCCTAAATCTTAAATTTCACATAAAAAAGTTCATCATACTCATGTAATTATTAGAATCACCTACGAAAGTGAGATATCATGTATTAAAAACACACCAAGTTATTCAAACACCTTCACAAACGTAAATTTTTTATATGATACTAAAACCATATAGAGAGGTCTTTGAAGAGTGAAAGTGATAACACATTACATGGTAAAACATCACATGGATTTTATTTATGGCCCTTTCTTCCAATTTTAGACTATATTGTAATTATATTTGGGATAATGATGTAATCTAGCACCAAACTCAAGATCTTCTTGATCAAGGAAAGATAAAGAATACCTTTTATCCTTGTATAATTTTGAAAGTTCTCATGCCAAGTAAATATGGTACTTCATGTTTATTCATTAAATACTACATGATAAACAAGATAATGGTGAACAATGGGAATTAACTTATGTGTAGTGATGATATCCTAGACTAGGTGGAAAATAGTTTACCAATATTAACTTGAAATCAGGTTATCAACAAGTAGTAGGCTATATAAGGATATTTGGATGACAACATTCAAGACAAGGGAATTATTTCAATACTAGACTATTATTCTAGTTGGATTTACTAATGCATAAAAACATTAATGCACTTAATGGATGAATTACTCAAGCATTTCATAAATTCCTTTATCATCAACTTCTTTGATGAAATAACCATATTTAGTAAAAATTTGGAGGATCATGTTAAGAAAATCTCATTTATCTTAGACACATGGAAAAAACATAAGTTACAAGATAACTTATCAAACTAAAAATTTGATATTTGATATATTCAATAATTAAGCCACATCATTGATAAAAAATGCATCCATGTAGATCCAAACAAGATTAATGTAATCTAAGTTTGGCCAACTACACACAATTTGACCAAATCAAGGAGTTTTATTTTAATTTATAACTTCTAAAACACATTTTTTATTTATTTCTTGCACATAGAATTTTATATTTATTATATAATTTGTGTAAAATAAAAATTCCAATGGACACCTAGATAACAATGTGATTTTAAGGAGCTTAAGCGACACATCTACACAACACCTAATGTTACAATGCTTAATAGCTCCCACTCCTTTGAGATTCACACTAATGAATATAAATATGATTTAAACATAATACTAATATAACATGGACATCTATTTATCTATTAGTTGGAAACATTTAGTGACATAGTTTAGAGGTGATCTAATTTATGAAATAATAAAGAAATCAATAAGAAGATAGTCATTCATTTTGATCATAAGAAACATTAGTTTAAACACATGAAAATAAAAGTATATAATGCATACCACATGAATTGGATGAATTATATACAATAGTTCCATTTATTATTAAATTAAAAGAAGTATAAGGATAATAATGTCACAATTTTATTTACACAAGCTCGAGTACATGTGTTCATCACAATGTTAGACATGATTGAAAAAAACACCTTTGAAATGGTAAGTATATACTCAATAGACAAGGACTTCATGAAATCCTATAATAGTATTTATTTAGGTGAATAGGTGTGATAGTTATACATATTTGTGTTTTTTATAACACATCTACCTAGAGACTCATCTGGAAGGCACACTATGATAAGACAACAAAATAATTCAGAGTCACTAAGACAATGAAAGAATAAAAATAAAACTTATGAAAGATGAACATGTGAACATATGTAAAATTACACATCATGTATTACATTAATTATTACATGACCAAGATCACAAATAATAAGCTAATAATTTACACACCTATGTGTATTCCATCGAGCCATGAGAACCCATTAGCATGGATTACATGACGAGATTACATATGAAAAAACACCATAATGAATCTAAATTTGTTGTAGTGGATAGGTTTATATACTATTTATATCATGGTTTACTTTAACAAAAGTAATTAACATGAATGAAAAATGGGTGTTATTTCTTAAGCCATGTATGGGTTCATTTTTTTTACCAATATCTATTATTTTTTATCATGACCCAAGATTTATTAGTTAATTTTGGAAATAATTATGGGACATGGTGGCTACACATATATACAAATCAACATCATTTCATCCCCAAATAGATATAAATTGGAAATTATTAACCATTCACTTGTTTATATTTTACACATGCACAATGGTGAATATATGTGCACTTGAAATAATAAATTAGTATACATTTAACATTCCTAAAATATATATTTTAATATCCAAAAAAACATAGTCCATTCAAGAAATTTTTTGAATTCCAACCAATGACACCTATACAAATATCCTACTATGCACCACCTAACACAAAGTCACATCAATAGGAATAAGAAATACATAAAGTAATTTTTTTTTATAAAACAATTAAAAGACACTTATAATTAGGATCAATAAATTATATTGAACCAAAAACTCATGTATAAGTGGTGCCATGATGAATATTTCAAACCTCATGAATTCAAGGTGGTAATATGTCATGATTTCACCTTAGAAAGAAACACTTCAAAGGTCTACATGGAAATATCAAGGCTATACACTATGGTACATAAAATATCTTGTGAACAACTAGAGAGAACACATTTGAGTTTGGATCTAATATTTGTTATGGCCAACATTCCTTATTTCTTGGGATAAAATACATAGGTAAATGAAAAAATGTATTAACTAAAAATTATTTTTCATATTATTGTAAATTATATTTCAATATTACATTTCTTATTTCAAGCTTTAATAAGATTATTTTAAAACCAAACCCAATGTAGACATAAAAAAAATTACACATTTATAGTTTTTGATGACTAAATTCCTTAGGATCCCCTAAAACTTATTAAACCTTCCCAAAACACCCCTTAACCCAACTAAATAACTATTCTCCTAGACACAAATATCATTCTAAATCACTATTTGAAAGTACTATTCAAAAGTAATATTCACCATCACTATTCACTAAGGGAGCCACTATCACTATTCATGATGACATGGCATGTGACATGTCATGTGATTTGGAGGTGATATGGCAAGTGATGTGGCTTAGAAGTGATGTGGTTTGATGTGGGACATCATACCCCACCTGGGACCCTTCCCTAAGTGCTTGATGACCTCATTCAAGCATCACAAGGGCCCCCCCTTGAAATATGGTGAATTTCCCCTTAAAGGGACATTATTCAACATGTATTTTATCTTTTCACATGAAATTATACTTCAAAAAGAGATACCTACTTCTTTAAGACTTTGGGAAAGATAATTGGCACCCATTTTTGACCTTTTAGCCCAAATGAAGGCTCACCAACCCACATGGGAATCTATACCAACCTCACCTTAGAATTTTCACCCCCCACATAGAAAATGGTGTAACATTTGGTGTGCCACCCCTTTAAGTGCTTGTGTGAAAGCAAAAAATTACAAGGAGAAGTCTTTAAGCCTCATTCAAATGCATGTGCATGATTTCCATTCAAATTTGGAGACTCACCAACCCACATGGGAATAATCACCCACCTCACATTGAATAAATCATGATCAAACTTGGAGAAATTGTAATTGATTCACTATTCCTCTATTTTGGCATGTTTCTTCACACAAAAATGCTATAAATACCCCCCTCTCCTTCACCCAAGGTTAAGTTGGAAGTTAGTATTTTTTTATTAAAATTTGTGTTTCAGGTTTGGAGGTATCATCAAGGAAGTCATAATATTTAAGATAAGGATTTAAAACAACAAAACTCTACCAAAATTACTTCAAGTCTTCATCAACTATCAATAATCCAATCTTCATCAACAAACATCTTCAAGTATTGAGGTAATCTTGTTGTTTAGTTATCTTAATTTTTGTATTCCTTTCCCTTTGGCATTCTTATTTAAATTAATTTCTTCATCACCATCTTATTATTTTATCCTATTATCCATTTCCAATTTTTATTCTTGATCACCATTTCCCCCTTTGCCTTAGTGGCTTCATTTTGGCCATTTGCCATTTTGCCATCTTGGCCTCATTTTGGACCTTTTGCCCCTTTGCCTTCTTTCCCCTCTTTTAACCATTTATCCCTCTTGTTTTATTTAAAACATTAAACTTCAAAATATAAACCCATTTCCAAACCAAACCAAATAACTCTTTTTACCTTTATCAAACCAATCCAAACCAAAAACCATAACTTTATTTTAGCCACTTTTTAGCATTAGCATTATTTAAACTAGTTGTTTTATTTTAGCCATCTAAGCAAAGTATTTAGTTTTATCAATTAGTTTAATGTTATTTAATGTATTTAATTTTAGTTTTAATATCATATAAGGAAAATATATTTGTTTTATCATTACCACTTAAGTGTTTAAAAGTAGGTGGATTCACAGCCTCCTAAAAAGCTTTTGCTTCTAGGATCTAGCTCACGCTAGGCAATCCACCCAAAGACTTGTCTAATAAACAAGTTTATTTTAGTGTATTATTAATTTAAATTAATCATACCAATAAAAATAGGATATATCCATAATCACTTGGATAAAAAATGTGCACATTCAACAGATTTTTCTTCCACACCCTTCATAACTAGTTTCTACTTTTCACACTTAGGAAAAAGCAAAAATTAGATACAAACATTTTGCACAATTGGTGGAACCCTTGAGTTTTATTGGGTTGATTAGTTGTTTTAGGACATTTAGTTTCATTATTAAAATGAAATTTATATGTAATTTAATTTATAAAAATTAATTATTCATCTCTTTTAAAAACGTAAGTTTTAGCTTCTTTTATTTAAAAAATCAAGAAAAATTTAAGAAAGTAGAAATTTTTATTTTTTATTGCATTTATTAAAATCAAAAGAGCATTAGTCATAGGATTAGCATTGGATCTTCATGTTTCATTTGAGTTAATTTTTATTTTTATTTTTTTCATAAAAATAAATCAAATAAAAAATTCCTTTGGGTTAAAAATAGTTGCATACATTGTTTGCTTGCTTGCTTAATTAGTTCACCTAGATTAATTAAAGGCAAAGCAAATTAACCATAGTGAAAAAATGTTATAAAACTAAAACAATTGCACAAAATGAACATAAAACTCAACTGAGATAAGGATTTACTATGACTTCATCTCCTAGTGGATCACCTTACCCTTTCTCAGTTATCGTACTTGGATTTAATCACCAAGGGGATAACCAACTCAAATCTCTAGTTGAGTATAAAATCTAGTAATCAGTATATATTATCTAAGTTCCCACACCAGCTGAGGGATCATGAAGTGAGGGGAGTAATCCCAAATCACCAAGCCATGTACTCAATCCAATATAAAATTCTTCTTGAGTTCCTAAACATAACCCAAAACCAAACATATAATACCTTGTTTAGGACCTATTCAAGCTAATTTCCCTTTCACACTTTCTAAGGCATAAGCAAAAAGAGATATAATTAAAACTCTAGGATTTAATGTATCTTAGTGTATGCTTTGATTTCCTTGAATCTTTTCTTTTGCTTACTTCTTGTTTGAGGTGTGAGTTTTATTTTTCTCCATTCTTCACATTGTCTTTACCAGACTATAAATTAAGGAATCAAACCAACCAATAACATATTTTCCAATACCTCATCTCCACTATCTTTTTCAATGGAGAGATTTCCTATTTTCTCTCTTGGATATCCTAACTTTTCTAGGATTTTGGATAACAATTCTTTCCCCTTAAAGTGGTACCTTGCATTACAAGCCACATATGTTCCCTTCCTTACCAATAGTAAACCCAACCTTGTCTAAAACCAACCCAATAATATCTACAACCAACCCAACCTTGTATATAACCAACCCAACCCTATTTACAATCAACCTAAACTTACATATAACTCAACAAACTCCAACTTCAACCAACCCACAAACTATCAACCTTCACCCAAACTACCACCTGAGTTTGTAGCATTGATAATAAACTGGATAGCTAGATTAGATTCAAAACTTAGGCCATATATTTATAATATCCATGATCAATAAAACCTCACTTAAAACCAACCAACGACCTATAATCAGCCATTTAATTATTATCATGCCCAATTGACAGTATATCAACCTCAACCCACCTTGCTAGCCCAATCAATTTCATAACCCTCAACTGATCAAATAACCTATCAACCCAACCAACATGTTAACCTATCAAAGCAACTAGCCTCTTCAAGCAAACCAAATAACTTACAAATAGTTTCACACCCTAGTGTGATAACTAAGAGATTGGTACACCCTCTTCTGGCCCTTAATAAACCTACAACTAAATAAACTATAATAACACCAACCTTAACTAATCCACTTGTTGAATAAGTATAAAATTTACAAATTTCCTTACAAATCATAACTAACTAAGGAAAACAAACAATCTTTTTCACTTCCCCTTTTACTGAATCAAAGCCAACCAGAATCATCTGACACTTATGAGGTGCACATGATCAATGTTGTTAAAGATAAACCTATTAATACTACTTTATCCACCCTGGTCATTAAAGTGAGGGAATCACTTCCCATTCCTTTGGATGACCAAACAAAGGAATCAACCACTCCCTTATTTTTACTTGACACCATTACACCTTCCTCCCCCACCATAAACTCACCTACTCTTCTTTTGGAAATAATTATTTTAAAAGAGGTCACCTTATCCACTTCATCTATGGAAGAAACATCTTCTCTAAATTTTGAACCTTTCACCAAAAACATAGATGGGGAAACCATTACCTCTTCTCCACCTAAGGGTTTAAGCTTTGAAATCAATGATTAAGAAACCAAACCTATCTACAATCCCTTTTCTAGGCTAGTACAAATCCTATAGTTCACTTCTCAACCCAATATCAATAGATCCACTCTTTAACATCATCTTGGCCTCCCTTACCAAAATAAACAAGAACCCTTAGCCTCACTTAAATCCACCCTCAAACCTATCGCTACCTCAACCCCATCCTTAGATACTCCATCCTCCAAAACCATAAGGTAACCATCCAACCCACTTCCATCTAAATTTTTTAAATACCCTTACACCTCTTTGACTAAACCCATCAAGAATCTAGGAATACTTCATATTCCTAGCATAACTCACCAATCTTTGAAATTGGAACTAACTCCATCAATTCCATCAAAGAAAACTTTGACTAAACCTATTAAAAGGGTGGAATATCCTAAACCATCTTTAAATACACCCATGGCGCCCCCTCTCTTAAATATTATACTTCTAAACCAACCAAGTAACCCCAACCTAACCAATCTACTAAAACCATTCCACAGCTAACAACTTCTAGGGTTAAGCCTACTCCTAAGAAGTCTCCCACTCCAAAGCCCAAAAATACATCACCCCAATGCCTTTACTTGAATCCTATTCAACCATTTTACAAAGGTTATTAAAAACCTCCTCCTTAACCTCACCACCTCTCAAACATTTCCAACCTATCAAAACTTTTGACCCTTCACATCCTCAACTAGAATGGTTTAATGTTAGCTTAGTCTATGCATACCATAGGACACCTAGACATGACACAAAGCATTGAAAATATCTCCATTCACTCATCCCTAACTTATATGAGGATAATATGCTATCAGATGAACCTCCCTTAACTAATCCATCCCAACCTAACTGACAAACCAAAACTACCTCATCACTCATAAATTGCATAGTAAAATCTAATTTTAGGAATGCTCCCAAAACTAAAAACCTATCACCTCCAACACCTTTGCATGAATCTTATTCAACCATTTTACAAAGGTTATTGTAAACCTCTTCATTAACCTTACCACTTATCAAACCTTTTGACCCTATCAAAACTTTCAACTCTTCATGCCCAAAACCATCATGGTATAATAACCACCATGTGTGCTCTTAGCATAGGATACTTGGCCATGATACAAAATACTCCAAGGATCTTAAAACTATTATCCACAACATTTATAGTATGGATAATATGTTATCAAATGAAACTCCTTTGAGCCCATTACCAATCCATCCATCAACCAAAACTACACAACACTTTCCTATTCCCCCATATCACCTAAGAGTAAGGAGGAATTGAAGTAGCAAAATAAACCATCACTTCCTTTTATCCACACCATCTATAAGGTTACCTACTCTCAGGTCCAACAAAAGGATAAGGGAAAGGCTAAAATATCCTTTCCATGGACATACCCTTTAAACCCTCAGCATTCTAACAAAAACCAACCACCAACACCTTAACTTTGGGATCTTTTTCCCACCCATGGAAAGAGTAAACTAGGGTAACTTTATTTCCATAAGGCTTTAACCATAGATTAAATTCAACCATACCTTAAACATTAACTAAACTAACCCTTGGCTTTTTTTCCTTAACCTATCAACCAAACCTATCCATCAACCCCAACTTGAATCAAGTGGTATATCAAATTGGGTAAACCCATTTGGACACCACTTAACATATTTGGGATACAAATTCTCTCATCAAACCATTGCAGATAACCCATCTCCATAAACCTAACCAATTTTACCTCAAACCTTGGGACTTCAATATTAGAGACCTCATCCTAAAGTAAAACTAACATGTGACCAACATGGAGAAAAGTAGAATGAGGCAAGCTTGATTTTAATTACCTTGGATCCTACATCATTACTCCTAAGTATGGATTAGGAGCTTATCATTTGTCCTCTCTTGAAGGAAAACTAGAACCTGAGCCTCTCAATGCTTCACATCTACATCTATATTTTTGTTAAAGAAGGATCAAACTCACTTGTTTATCTAAATTAAGCTCATCCATTGATTATGAGATTTTAACCATCACACACCTTCCTCTTCCCATTTTAAGGACAATTGATTACAACATAGAACCATGCAATTAATCATCATGGCCATAGCCCAATCCTAAATATGTGTACCACGGCTCTACCCATAGCATGGTTCTCATGGATAGTTTTCATCTTCAACAAGATGGAATCTCATGGTCATTGTCTTTCAAAACCACACCCTTTCAAATAACATTAACATTCTTGTGTAAAGTTTTTCCCTCATAAAGGTAAACCTCTTAACCTAATTGGATTAGTCCATGTCTAAACACATTTCATCTTGAAATAATTAATTGGGTCAATATCTTAGGCATTATAGACTACTCCCTCAAAGGACATCTGCCCAAAAACAAAATAAAAATTTCCACATGTAAGGTAGACTACTCCCTTGAAGGATAGCTATCAAGAACATTAAAAAATCCAATAAGCTTAGACTAATCCCTTGAAATATGGTTGAGTTAATTGTATTAAAAGTAGAGAAATTTCATGGAAGCTTACAACATAGATCATCTTCCCATATATAAAAATAAATCAAAAGACCCACTATCACAACTAACTCTAAATATGCAATTGGCTCTCAAACAACATAATAAGTTAGATACCATAATTAGCTTTCCCATGTAGACTTCTCACATTGATTAGTATACATCTAGCATATGACATAGACTTGTCTAATACCATTCTTAGGTCACCTATAGAAGGGGAAAACTAATTCACATGAGGTTATCATACATATCACCCATTACCCTTCACACAATCTATCACCCATCTTCCCTTTTGACTATCTGTAAATCAAGGGATCTAGAGCTTACTTGACACTCTATGATCAAGAGACATTCTTTATCAACTAATGACTGCTCATGCATAAAATTTTAAGGTCTTATATTCATTAAGCCAAACTCACTTTGGGTGTATTTTTTGTCCTTGTCAAAAATAAAAAATTAAGCCTTATTCTTATCCAAATGTGCCTGGTTGATGTTTTCACCATGATGTGTACCATATCACATTGAAACAATAATAGTCATTCATTTTACATTAAGTGAGATTACAAAAACCATAACCATACCAATCATAAAAATAACCATAACATTCAACCAACAACATCCAAAACATTTTATATAGGTTTACATCAAACTATACAATATCTTATTTAGGGTATGAGGAGTCACATGACACATACATAGTCATCAGATTACACACACATTGCCTAACACATAGGCATGCATAATTTTCCTACCTAAGCATTAGACTGATTATCTAGTGACTCTAGATTTGTCTTCAACCATCCTTATACTTAATTACTCCCTAAACTAACATTTGTAGCATTTCCTATCTTAGTAACCACTAAAGGGTATACTCTATTATCCTTTCCCACATTCATCCCCATAGAGTGATAATCATACTCTATTGTGGGTCTTTCACAGTGATACATTCACCTTCCTACCCATTTTCCCCTCCTATTCCTACCAGCCCACTACCACATGCTTTGAACGTTAGACCCCAACCATTGGTAGTGTCTACTCAAACATGGTGGTCTTTTATTTTTTGCCAACTAAATGTTCATCAGTAGCAAGGGAACCACCATCTTCTCTCAGCCATGAAGCTCCTTGTTGGTTAGGCTCAAACTAGCAAAACTAATAAGTTATTAGTTCCATGGAACTAGGATAGAGGATGCAAACATGGATACCATTTGTCTAGTCGACCCATAAAACTCTTGAGTCAAGCAAGGTCCATCCTCTATCACTCACCATGCTACTAACTTCCTTACTTATAGAATATACTTGACTATCAAAGAAATTATTTATAGGTCATCACTTCATTATTTACCTTAAAACTTAGCTCTTAGTGGTGATGAACCTTGGCCATAGAAACTCTATAGATCTAGATAGACCCCCACCTCCTAAAACTTAGCTCATAATGGTAAATACTATCTATAAACTCCTATACTCACATAATTTTATAAGGTGTAACCTCCTACCAAAGGCACCTCTTCTTTAGATTAGCTCCATTAAAGATCATTTATGGTACTTAGCATTGTGTTCCCTTCTTATTTATCCTACCCTGCCCATATATATCTCTCATCCTACTAAATATGGGATCATTATGGTTACTATTTACCAACCTACCCCATTCACTTTCACTAAAACCTTCACCAAAACCCAAAACTATTATTTTACTAAATCTTCTCCCTCATCACAAGCTAGACCATGTGGTATATCTAATTGGGGAACCATATTTGAACACCACTTACCCAAACCTTGTTGAACTACATTGTCCTGATGTTCATGGACTATGTAGGCACTGCTCGACTTTTAGGAGAAGCTCAGCCACTAAAAACTAATTTCCATCCCCTTTTTTCTTCTCACTCATTTCCACCACTAACTATGCCCTTTTGCTTAGGGCATCCTACATCAAGGAATATTTGAATTATTTATTCAGTGTCCTTATGTTTTAACACCATCTAATATTTATTCTGAAGTCTTTCCCTCATTGTTGGGAGAACTATATTGGCCTGAGGTATTTTTCAACTATGTAGGTAATGCTCAGTTACTGAGGTTAGCTCGACCACTTATTTTACTTTATTTACCCTTCTCACCTAAAATCTCTTCCTCCACTTCTCTCCCTATTCCTAACCATTTCCCTACCTCCAAATTATCAATCTCTTTTAACCAATTTTCCAGCTTGCCAATCTTTTTTAACACAAGGGTTGGTAGCCTTCCCCATTATCCCTTCTTACCTCCATAAATCCACCTCCTACTCTACTTCATTAGCCTCTGTATCATCTTTCCTTGTGCATGCTTCTTATCTCTCTTCCCCACACACCTTTTGAATTTTTTGAATTCGTTTCACCTTATTACCATCCTTTCCTTTTATCCCCTTCAACTTCTTTCTCTGTCCTCATCATCTCCCCTCACCCTTGGATATTTTTTAAACCCTCTTTATCACTCTCTTTTCCTCACCCATTCCACATCATCCTATGCATCTTGTAAGCATTATATTTATTTTATTGTTGTAATTTTTCTTTACATGTACCACCACTCTCTACCATTCCCCCACTCTTCTCATCATACCCATTTTCCATTATTTTTGTTTGATTTTTTCCATCCTTTCATCCTTTTTAACTTCCCTTTTTTCCTCCACAACTAGCTTCTAACTAGGCATTCATCCTTTGAGAAGCCTTCCATAATTACCCTTTTCTTCTTATCTCTTTTTGCCTCTTGCCCTTTTACATTCCCCTTTTCCTTTGTCCCTCTCGGTACTCACTTATCTTTTGCATCTATGTGAGTATCTATGCTTTTTATACCTAATTCAATTCTTCCTTTTGGTTCTTATCATCCCTAATCTTCCTTACTTTCATCTCACTCCCTTTCATTGCATCTCCCTATTTCTTCACCACCTCACGACTTTTTGGCTTGACAATCTCTTTTAATCACCCCTTCAGCTTGTCAATCTCTTTTAACAAATTGATTGATGCCCACCTTCTCTCTTCACTTTTTTAACAAACCATCCTTTGCTTCCCCTTATTTTTCTTAACTCCTCTCTCATTTTCCATCCCATTCTCATCTCCAAAACCACCATCTACTTTACTTCATTACCCATCATCATCTATGCTTACTTAGTCCAAATACCACTTGCTTCTTCACTCTCCTATCATCCTTTTTGTGTACTCATTTCACTCCTTTTTCCTCCTATTTTATTTCTATTTATTGCCTTGTTTCTTCATCACCAAACTATTTTCTCCTTGGTCTATTTTTAGACTTAACCTCAAACCCTTCATAGCCTCCCATATTTAACATCCTCCCCTTACCCTTTAATATTGTTACACTTATCTCCCCATCCTTTTCAATACTCTAATATATCATTATTTAGTGCATATCTCATTCCCCATCTTCTATCTTTTATTTTTCTCTTTTCTCCATTTCATTTCATTTTTTTCATCTCCCTTGATGCCCTTCCTTTCTCTTCCCAAACTATATGACCATGCTTGGCTTCTTTCATCCTTCTCCACCTCCATATTTATCTATGACCTCATTATTTTCTCTTCATCCATCTCTTGGTCCACCTTCACCTCATCCCTTGTTGGATCTCTTTTATGTTATGCAATTCAACCTCCACCTCTTTAGAGTGCAATCACCAATTGTATTGCTTCTACGTACATCTCCTTATTTACTTCCTCATATCTTCCATACCCTTTCTTTAATGTATGAATTCTAGTCAGGTTCATTAATTTAAGATCATCCTTTTCTTCCTTTAATGCCTCTATATGTTGTGCTTAGACTCTCTTTTTTGTCCCGCTCCAACTACTCCCTTCACCCTCCCTATCACCTTTTTCCTTTTCAACCCTCTACCCATTTGAGAATGATATAGCCTCCAAGGTCTTCTACTTGATTTTGGTTTACTGTAAGATATATACCAATCCTATAGCTCTATAATACAATTGGTGAGGACCATGGGCTCATATGACTAACTAGTAAACTTGAGTGTCATTCATCCATTGGGATGAAAATTCCTTCCCCATCTTTTTTGGTCTTACCTATTTTAAACCCCTTTTACTTCAACCTTCGAAGATGTTAGAATAAAAACTAAAACCACCTTCAAATGGAATATTTGGGATACTCACGTGGGCATGATAGATACACCCTCTGAAATTCCCTAACCTTCCAAATAATAATTTCCCTTAATTTTCCCTTTAGGACTACATCTTCTATATATAGATTTTTTAAATCTTGGTACCACATATATCTACCTTTCCTTTTCTTTACAATGGTGGAAAAAACTTCACACTTCAACCTACTTATCCATGGATAAAAATTCCTTTTACATAGTTGACACAATCATCTAATTGTATCCTATCTCACCTCATCTACCATTTCTACCATACCCATTAGAAACTATTTGATAGTCATCTAGGACAACTAAGGTAACTAACACCCTTCACCTCAAAAGAACTACATTTGGCCTAAAATTATTTTTAGATTCCTATCCATGAAACTATGTAGGTAGAATATAATTTCCACTTGCATCTCGAGTCATCTTGACCATCCCCTTCCAACTTATACCCAATCCACCCATGCTTTCACCATGTCCACCTTGACGTCAGTTGTTTTTGACCTAGAACATTGGTGTTTTTGAAATAACTTTTGATCACAATGATCAACCTTACCATGTTTAAATTTTAAATGTTTATATCACCTCATAAAAAATTATACCATTTATGTTTTCTCAAGAGCACTTCCTACCCTAGATACCTGAGTCAACACCAACCCTATCTAGGAACCTTGATAAGACTAACCTGATAAGTTATGACCAATGCTGGGGAGTAGTTACCTTCTCATTTATCTTAGAACCCAACCTTAATATTATCAACATTTTCACCTTTATTATATGTGTAATATTGAATATTACACTTATCTATATTTTATGAACCCATGGGCATTTCACATACCTAGCTACCATATGGCACCACCTAGTACCTCCCCATTAACTGCTTATCAAACCTACACTTGATTTGACATTTCCTCATCAACTCTTGGTTTAAGGGATAACACCTCCTCCCATACTTAGGGCATCTTGACCCTTAACTAAGTGATTTGTTTTTGTTTTGTAGCTTGTTAATTAAATGTTGCATAATGAAAAGGGGCAACATGTAGACACTAGAAAATTACACATTCAGAGTTTTTGATGACTAAATGCCTCAAGATCCCATAAAAATTCTTAAACCTTCCCAAAAATCCCCTTAACACAACTAAATCACTATTCTCCAGTCACAAATATCATTCAAATTCACTATTTTAAAGTACTATTCACCATCACTATTCACTATGGGACCCATTATCACTATTTATGATGACATAGCATGATGACATGGTATGATGACATGGCATGTTATTTGGAGGTGATATGGAAAGTGAAATGGCTTATAAGTGATGTGGCTTGATGTGGGACATCATACCTCACTTGGGACCCTTCTCAAAGTGCTTGATAACCTCATTCAAGCATCACAAGGCCCCCCCTTGAAATGTGGAAAATTTCACATTAAAGGGTCATTATTCAAAATTTATTTTGTATTCCCACATGAAATTAGACTTCAAAAAGAGATACCTACTTATTTAAGACTTTGAGAAAGATAAAGGACACCCATTTTTGACCTTTTAGCATAGGTAGAGGCTCACTATTCCAAATGGGAGAATTTTAAATTCACACCAACCTCACCTTGGAATTTTCATACCCAAAATGTAAAATGGTTCCACATTTCATGTGCCACCCCTTTAAGTGATTTTGTGAAAGAAAAAAAGGATGGGGAGAAGTCTTTAAGCCTCATTCAAACCCATGTGCATGATTTCCATTCAAACTTGGAGACTCACCAGCCCACATGGGAATCCTCACCCTCCTCACCTTGACTAAATCATGATCCCACTTGGAGAAATTTTAATTGATTCATTATTCCTCTATGTTGGCATGTTTCTTCACATGAAAATGCTATAAATATCCCCGCTCCTTCACCCAAGGTTAAGTTGGAAGTTAGTATTTTTGTTATTAAAATTTGTGTTGAAGGTTTGGAGGTATCATCAAGAGGTTAAAATATTTAAGATAAGGAGATAAAAAAATAAAACTCTACCAAAATTATTTCAAGTCTTCATCAACTATCAACAAGCCAATCTTCATCAACAAGCATCTTCAAGTATTGACATAATCTTGTTGTTTAGCTATCTTAATTTTTGTATTCCTTTCACTTTGACGTTATTATTTCACTTTAATCCTTCATCACCCTCTTGTAATTTTATCCTCTTATCCATGTCCCCTTTGTATTCTTGATCACCATTTCCCCCTTTACCTACTTGGCTTCATTTTGGCCATTTACCCCTTTGCCTTCTTGGCCTCATTTTGGACCATTTTCCCCTTTGCCCTCTTGCCCCTATTTTGACCATTTATCCCTATTTTTTTATTTAAAAAATTAACCTTCACCATCTCAAACCCTTTCCAACCCCAATGAAATCACTCTTTTGACCTTTATCAAACCAATCCAAACCAAAAACCATAACTTTATTTTAGCCAATTTTCAGCATTAGCATTATTTAAACTTGTTGCTTTATTTTAGCCATCTAAGCAAGGCAAATAGTTTTATTGATTAATTTTCTGATATTTTATATATTTAATTTTAGTTTTATATTCATATAAATCAAATATATTTATTTATCACTACCACTTAAGTGTTTAAAAGTAGGTGGATTGACAGCCTCCTAGAAAGCTTTCACTTCTAGGATCTAGCTCACGCTAGGCAATCCACCCATCTAATTGTATAATAAACAAATTTATTTTAGTGTTTTATTTTTTTTAGATCATCCTCCCAAGCCAAATAGGATCTCTCCATAATCACTTAGATCCAATCTATGTACAATCAATAGGTTTTTCTTCCACACCTTTCATAACTAGTTTATACTTTTCACACTTAGGAAAAAACAAAAATTAGATAGAAACACCCAACTATTAATGGGTTAAATGACCCAAACCAACTTACCTTATTTTTTTAAAACCCATAAAATAGAATATGTAATTAAATATTACATATTAATGCTAATTCAAGATAAATATAAATAATAATGGGGTGTCTCATAAAGTGATACATTCATTATACAAAATAAAATTATTAATTAACATTATAAATTTGTATCACATGACCAAAAAAATATACTTCATCCAAAAGGTTATAAAATATTATTTAGATTATATGAGTGTGAAGCCATCTAATAATTTATACTACACCTATACATTGACATTTTGTAAATCCTTATACTATTTAACTTATCTCACTTCACAAATCTTGTGATCCATAGATCATGATATGAATGACAAAAACCATAATAGGCATGCTCATCCCATCTGACCATCTAAACCTATGTTAAAACATAATAACCATCATTGTAATGCTTAAATACATCAATCCTTATCTCAGTGACTATTCAATACCTCTATATGGACATCTACCTTGATTCACAACAATGTTTATCTCAATTTGCTCAAAAATACTAGTGTTATAAACCCTTATTATCTATAAAATAACAAAAAATTTATTAGTGACTAATACAATATATTCTCCCTTATCAAATGAGAGGTGATAAGACCTTGTAGTTAAAAACGTAACCAAATAACTTGGCCTGATCCTCATCAATGATATAAAAGAACTCCAAAAACAAAATTAGATATAAGACACAACTTATTATCTATCAAAAATATTATTATAGCATAACTTGATCTTAGAGCTAGCAACACATTCAATATGGGTGGGATATCGGCTCTATCAGTCTGTTAGATCTTGAGGGACCTATAAACCTTATAATGTAACATGGTTGTCTTTGAAAACAAATGTGGTGGAAATTAATGTTACATTAATGTTTTTCAATTGTAATATTCCCATTTTCAATCTTAAAATAATATTGAGGTGTTAGATTCCATTGAAAATGCATTGATTGTATATTAACATTGATGTTTGTCCACTTATTCAAAATTTTCATAAAAATCATAAGTGGAGACTCCAAAACCAAAAATTGTCCATTCTAATAGATTTAGTACATTCTAAAACCTAGGGAATGAGTGGTTACACCACTATGGCTATGTATAATCTCAATTAGATAAAAAATATGTATAACATAGGCTAAATGTACTAAAATAATGAAATTCAAAAAATGTGTCTCATTTAGTGGGATTTGACCACTTGACCTCCTTCATGTTTATTGTCTTAAAAAATAATATTTACCAATTAATATATGTATATTTTTGAGATATAAATTGAGTATATATATATATATATATATATATATATATATATATATATATATATATATATATATATATGTATTCTTAACTTCTTGGTAATATAAAGAATTTTAGCAAAAATAGATGGCAGAGAGTTTTGAACACAAGATCTCTTGCATAGAAATGTTTTAATTTTAACCTTAAAACAAAATAACCTATGTTAATAGGTGAAACTTAAAATATTCAAACTAATAATTAACTACTAATTCTATGTGATCAAAAGAAATATAAAATAATAATATGTAGTAATAGTTAAAACTTTTATCTAGTAATAAAAACTCATGCTTAAGCATCATGAGGGACTCATATGCTTTATGTATCTTAGAATAGGAGGAATGTCATCTTTTATAAATAGTAAGGCGGAATTTACAATACCATATTTCAAATTTATCATGATGATTGCATTAGTATAGTTCTCCAAAGGAAAAGTTTTAGCACCACATCACCTTTTATCATGATTTCTAGGTTATTTAAATATTTTTAGAGTATTCTTCAAGCCTTTTTTCAAGTAAATAAAAATTTAAATACATAATTTAAATGAATTAAATATATTCATCTTATAACTCCACTTTTAAGTTAGTTTCAACCTATAAATAGACAAAACAAATCTCCTTAAGGTAGATTTGAATTTTTTTGACAAATTTAGGGAAATGTTTAGTATCCAACAAAAGAATTTGATGCCACTTAATAGGTTTAATTCTTATTTTTATAATTAAATATTTTTCTAAACATTTAATCACTTTCCATTGATTTTAAAGCTATATCACTCCCCATTCAAATTTACAATGTCCAATAAAGGTTTTACAATTTCTACGAAGCAAAAAAATAGTTTCTTTCAATAAATCATTCTTTTAAAATAATTTAATTCCAACACTTTGGTAATTTATTTTATTTACAATAAAATTCCAACACCCTTATCCTTCATAAATAATTTTTTCTTTGCATATTTTCTCTCCAATTTTCTTAAAATAAATTTATATAAGTAAAATTATATGATATAAATCATTCATACAAGTATTAAATACATATTCTCACTTCATGGGGACACATGGTTTCATACTTATTCATGGTTCATTCATGGGTTCCTCATAATTTTGGATTCATGGGAGCTATGTCACCAATGTTAAGACATAATAAATAGGTAAATCTAAAAAAATATATTATTAAAAATTAAGACCACATACTATGGTAATTTATCTTTAAAGTTTACATTACTTAATAGTAGCTTTAATAATCTTGTTTTTAAATTAAACCCAGATACTTATGGGCTTAACTACCTAAACCAACTTACAATTTTTTTTAAGATAGTAACTAGCATATGTAATTAGCTATTACATCCTAATGCTAATGTAATATAAATATAAATAATAAGAGTGTGTCTCATTAATATATGTAATGACCCATATAAACTATAATTAGTAATTAACATTAAACATTTGGATAATAAAACCCAACATCATTTACTCAAAAATAAGAACGCTATGATTATGTGGTAATTTTTAAGGTCATAGTGCACTTCCTAGGATTAATTCAAATAGAGGATCCTATATATTTGCTTATGATAAATTTAATATTCGTGTCCCCTTTTTTAAAACTACCATTCACCATAGACACTTTTATATATGTCCTAAAGTTTCATAGTGTTAACATGGTCCTTTTATATTTCAAAGTTATTGTGACCCCATTTTTATATTACAAAAAAATTCATGTGTCTCCTTTTGTTCCTAAGTCTCACGATCTCATTATTAAAAAAATTATAAAGTTATATATTTTCTCTCCCCTTTGAACTGTTTAAAAAAGGTTCCCTTATATCTTGTTAATATCCAAACTCAATCATCAATTAAATTGGATATAATAATCTAATAAGTTTTTGAAGCACAATGAGATTAATTTAATAAAAATAGATATCCTCCTTGTGACCCCATAGTCCATGATGGTGCCACATGGTGTCTTTATATCCCCCTACCTCTATCAATCTCCTATATTCATGTGAATCTTTTTGAACCCATTGACCCCATGATCCTTTGACCTACAAGACCTTGAATGAATTAGAAACTACCAGGAGGATGTAATCCATTGACTTGGGGTAAAATTTTATGGTAAAATATACATCTCCCATGATCATGTCAGATCAAAATCCACCACATGGTAAATTTTAAGTTGTCATATTTTTTCAATGGATTTATTTCTTTATATTAATTATAATCATAGTTTTAAAGTTAAAGGGGACACACAATATTTATGGTGTCACTATTCTATACTAATATGTATTGGCCATGGGTTTTCATATTTTTATATGTTTAATGGTAGCCATTATTTTTTATATTAAGGAATAAATGGTAGAATAATGAAAAAATTAAGAATGATTTTATAAAATCATGATTTCAAAAGGAGACCAACAACATATTGTCAGCCTTGAGATCCTACACATCTAGAGACACTCATGGGTTTGAGTGTTTCAAGGATAAAATTGGGTGACAATGCATTAGATAAATATATCCCCTTCTTAATTTTAGTATCGATGTTAGTTTAGTCCAAGGACCAAGTATTTTAAGCTTGTTTTACTTAAATATTATTAATTTTTACCACTGGGGGTTCAATGTATGTGTGGTTACACTAGAATTCACTACTAGTTAAAGTAAAACTCATTCATCATTTGAAATTAACTTAGAAATTATTGATTTATAAAATATGGGAGAATATTTTTAAATACAAAATAAACATAAAAAAGGGAAATCAAGGTAGGGAAAAAATAAATGATTCTAGGCTTGAAAAGGTGTTAATACTTTAAGAACCAAGTTGTATGTGTGCTCTGCCATAGTTGTAACACTATGTGTCAAGTTTCACTAAGGGATCCAACTAATATTTACATAGTGAAAGTGGTTTAAGGAAAATATATAGGAATTCTTAATTCATAAATCTTTAACTAAATATCAAAACATAAAAGATCTTATAGTATATAACACAAATTCCTTAATATAATATATAATTTTAGTACACAGATTGAATGTGTTGTGAAGAAAGTGAGAAATATCAACAAATGATTTATAATAGTGAGCACATTATAAATACTACATTGATTTGGGTAAAAAAAATTTGTTTAATTCTTTAACATCAACATATATTCAAAATTGAAATGATTGACACATTAGAAAACAAACCAACTAGTTTAGCAGAAAGTGAGAAATTACATTCATTAAAAACAAGATATTTTTTTTAAATTTCCAACAAAAGCAGACACATAAAGTTTCAAAGGGTGAAGGAAGATTAGGTGTAATCTTGGCTTGATTCCAATAATACTTTCAGACCAAATTTTCCAGCCCTTCAAAAAGGATTGTAGCTTACAATATGTAAAGGATGGGGCTTACCTCTAAATAGAAAGAGATTCCCATCATTAGCCATGATGGCATCTCAAAGTTTGTTACAATTGAATAAATTTAGAAAATGGTAAATTATTCTCCAATCCACTCAAAAGATACTTGAGGTCCCACCCAACTTATGTGTGGATAAATCATTGATGAAATGCTTCCTAACTACTTAGACTATGCTTCCTTGGTAGCCAACATAACTATCACCAAGTTAAACTCCTAATCTAGCTTGGGAAATTTCATTGGTGGAACTTAAAATATCATCTATGATTAGGCCAATAATATTTTTTATACTTGGAGTGGGGACTCCATGAAAACATTTATCTTTAAGACTTGGTTGATTCTTGTAGTTGATTGAGTAGAGAGTTCAAGCACTACCTGGGCTCTAGCTTTATCATATTTCACCACCTTCTTTCATATGACTTAGTCAAAGTGACTTGTGTGAACTCCAAACTCACCTTTATCTAGTAGAATGCCATCTTGGTGGAATAACATAGTGATGTTGACCTCTTAAATTATGCCAACATATTTTCCATGCATTCTTCTGAAGGCTCTACTACTCTCTATGTTAGGATTATCCATTCTTAAATCATAACACTCATGATCCTAACATATGTTTGGTAGAGGCTCAAGTTTTAATTGGGAATGGCTTTAAATTATGAAAAATTCCCTTATATATGATCACTTTCTCTGTTTCATGCCTTCTTTCACTTTCTCTCCATGAGATAAATTCTCTCCAAATATGTCAGAGCGCTTAGAATATGTAATTTTCTATTCACAAGATTATCAACTAATTCTCCTAGAGATGGTAAAATATATAAAAGGGCATCATTTACTCATGTGATCAATTCCATAGATAAGGATCTCTTTGCTTGTGCTTGTAGGGATCAAACCCATTATTACATATCCTCTATTAGTTTTTATAACATATCATGTGTAGTGCAGAGCATAATCACTGGGTCCTCATCCACTATCTCTACTCCCATGGATTTCCTCACTTTGGTAAAGGAGAAAAGGTCTACTAAGTTTTTTAGACCATAGGGTTTCCCTCCTAGATGAACTTCTATGTGAGTATTCTCCTCATGTTCCTTAAGGTGTGGTTGAAGTCCCACTAGACTTTAGGATCACCTTCCATAGTCATCTTAGGTTCCTGTGACACCATGGCTACTTCTATGGTGGAAGGAGGTGTTGGTGGGGTGGTGGATATGGATTTTATAGGTGGAGGTTTTGGTGGAGGGAGAAAAAATGAAATGGAGGGAAATAAAGAGAAGATAAATGGAGGAAGAGAAGGTATGCGTGAAAAAGGGGGTAGGGTGAAAGAAGACACCCAATGAAACATCCTTGCCTTCCACTAGCTTTAGGTCAAATTAACCTAAAAGGAAATGACATGAGGGAGAGGGAATTTAATATAAGGGAGGAAATTAGTTGGTTAAAACTAGATCCCTAGGTGCCTAAGATAATGGGAAAGGGAGGTCATGGAATGATGTAGGAAGAAATAGGTGGTGTAAGAGGTTGGGGATGAGTCACCTTTTGTTTATTTCTTGGCCTCTTACTCAAATAAACTTAAAATAATATAGTGGTGGGAGCTAGGGTGGAAAAGGTTGTGGGGGCCTATTGATGAATCTATTAGGTGACCAAAGGTGCCAATATTATGGTTGAGGCTAATAGAATTATGCACATGGGTGAAATTATTGCTACATAGGTATTATAACTTGATGGATATGGGGGGACTATAGGTATTTTAACCTATAATATAATTTTTGTGGGAAACACAAAGATCCTTACTTTTGGAATGGATTGTGGAGATGGGAATTGGGAGGTGAGAATGTTATACATAACTAAATCTAGTGGCACTTAGGTAAATTGTAGAAGGGATAGAATATGTAAAAATGGGGGCATAACTAGATTGAATTGTTGTGAGGAAATGAAACTAGGAGGGGTTCAACTATATTTTAAAATAAAAGTGGGATTAGGGATAGGGACCTGTATAGGTGTAAATTACTAGTCTCACCTTAAGCTCATCTCTATGCTATTTCTAATGTTAAACTCGAGAACCTACATAGCCTAAGGTCAATATGTTTAAGGTTGAGCCACTTGAGGTTGGGATTTTTAGGCTTAAATTAACTAAGTTTAAGATAATTGGACCATGGTAGGTGATGGATTAGATGGATATGGAGGTGAAAATTATAGAGGAGATGGTCTAACAGGAGAAAAAATTGGGACCCCTTATATAGTTCTTCTTGAGATCTAGGGGGAGTTACCTAAACATTACCTTCAAGTCAAGCAGACATGGAGGAGGTAAGTCCAACTTAGTTGGATGCCTTATGTTGAGAATTATTTTATTTATTATTCTTATTCTTCTTCCCTTCAATCTAGGTGAACACTATCTGATCATTAGATGGGTTAAGATAGAGTTCATCCCCTTCATGGGGTTGGTAGCCATAGTTGATGTTCAAGTGGGCCTGGTATCTTTTGACATGGCCTCTAATGACATCATGTGGGTCCAAATATTAGTGTTTGTCCTTGCTTAGAGCATAATACTCCTTTGTAGTTACTATATTATTCAAAGTGTAGTAATATAAAAATGCAAAATTGGTAACTTGAGTATGGCTTATGACTCCCAATCTATAGATCCCTTTTGTTTTCTCTCATGAACCTCACATGTGTAGCCTTTTGTACTTGATCCTAATTGAGCCTATACCTTATTTTCATGACCAATCCATCCCCTAAGTCCCCTCTACCTAGGACTATAGCGTCGATGCCACTCCTATCCACTTTTTGTGATATTGTCCAAGCTTATTTATGGTCCCAACCATCAATTTCTTCCAGTTCTCCATCCTTATCCTTATTGGCCTAATGTGAGCACATTCAACCATGACCAATATATCCTTATAAAATCCCATTTAAAGATCATTTATAAGGGATTGGAATATATCACAAAGCAATCAAAAATACAAGCAAGACTATTCAAGAACATTTCCCTATTCTCTACATACAACCATCTAATACTATTTCTAGCTTATTTGAATCCTTACAGCAGTCCCTAGTCATCTCAAGCACACCTAGATTAGAATTTCATTTCATTCTCATATCATAATTACACTAATCACTTTCAAAGCGAAAACTACATATGGCTTGATCCCTCTTCAGAGTATTGGTATGTAGGTAGTATGCCCACACAAGGGGTATGGATTCATGTCTAGTGAATATTACACACACTAACCCAACCTCTTGTTCAAGATTGGTCAAAATACAATAGAAGATAGGGTTTAAAGATAAACTCTACAAGGAACTCTATATATTTTTTGTTACCAAAAATTCAGAGACAGGGTCACATAGACCTATCAAACAAAACCTAAAAATTTTAGATCCATAAGACAATAATACAAATTAAGGAATATAGTATTAGTTCCACTCTTGTATAATTTTTGTGCTCCTATACAATTAAAAAAAAAATCAAAATCCTATTTGCAATAGTATCCTAGGCCTACATAGTGAATATCAGATCTTATCTCAGTCAGATCAACATAGTTTAAGCTAAGTCATATTTTATCCCTCTTATTACTATTTTTAGAAAATCTCTAATTACCATTAAATTCAAAAATTAGTAGCTTATTTACCAAATGTTATTTATTTATTTATCAATCCAAACCCTTTAACTAATTTAGGAATAATACACTAATATTTCCAACATTGTAAAATCATTAGGTGAACCTGACTTACTTCATTTGCACCCTATAAATTTCTATTATTTTTTTCCTATAAATTTATGAATTTTTACTTGAATATTTAAATCATAAATTCATTTCAAATTTTAATATTTAGTATTAAATTTTAAAATAAATTTCTTTCAAACCCTAGTTCCCCATACTAGGTTCCAGTATTTTTCCAACATTTTTTTGAATTTTTACTAGCATATTAAAATTAAAAAAACCCTTCAAAATTAAAATTTTAATATTAATTTAATTTTTTTTAATCAAAACCCTAGTTACACATATTAGGTCCTATTCAGTCAAGCATTTCCAATAATTTTTTAAATTTGTAGTTGCATATTCAAATCAGAAATCCAATTTCATTTTTAAAATTCCATAGTATCTAGCAAAAATATCATTATCAAAATCCTAGTTGCATGTACTAATTTCTATTCACTTCTTGATGTATCACCTTACATGTTTGTGAACTTAGTATCCTTTTTATTTTTAGGACTCTACATTTTGTATATTCAGTACTTTCTTTCTATAGCACTTTGCCTATTAAATTTTTTTGAAAATAATTTAAACATATTTCAAATTATTTTCCTACCTTAACAATGGCCCAATACAATAAATTTAATATTTAGTATTAAATTTTAAAATAAATTTCTTTCAAACCCTAGTTCCCCATACTAGGTTCCAGTATTTTTCCAACATTTTTTTGAATTTTTACTATCATATTAAAATTAAAAAAACCCTTCAAAATTAAAATTTTAATAGTAATTTAATTTTTTTTAATCAAAACCCTAGTTACACATATTAGGTCCTATTCAGTCAAGCATTTCCAATAATTTTTTAAATTTGTAGTTGCATATTCAAATCAGAAATCCAATTTCATTTTTAAAATTCCATAGTATCTAGCAAAAATATCATTATCAAAATCCTAGTTGCATGTACTAATTTCTATTCACTTCTTGATGTATCACCTTACATGTTTGTGAACTTAGTATCCTTTTTATTTTTAGGACTCTACATTTTGTATATTCAGTACTTTCTTTCTATAGCACTTTGCCTATTACATTTTTTTGAAAATAATTTAAACATATTTCAAATTATTTTCCTACCTTAACAATGGCCCAATACACTAGTTTTGATGAAACCAATAAAAGGGAACTTCAATAACTCCTAACTAAAAACCTTGATATGAATTATGATATACTAAAAATACTACAAGAATAATAATAAAGAGTAAACAATGGTCAATCTTCTCAAACCATAGAGCAACTAGTTGTAAATGACACTACAGGGGAAACTATGTCTCAAGAATCCCCTATAGTATCCCAACCTTCTTCTATACCACTAGCTATAGCTAGTACATCTTTGTCTCTTGATGTGGTAGCCATTGTATAAGATATAAGATCTCTTCAATCCAAGGTGCTACATCCTAATCAAGGTGCCTCTAAACCTACATAGGATTTGGACTCTTTTACTCTACTGCATACACTATTCGCATGTCACATTGCCTCCACACCATTTCCACAAGGTTTTGTTCAACCCAAGCTTACTCTATATGATGGAAAGGGTGATCCAAAGACACATTTGAGATCCTTTCACATAGCATGCTTGGGCTATGTACCAAATGACTGGCTACTTACCAATCTCTTTCTAGGAAGCCTAAAGGATTATGCTTTACAATGGTTCTATAGTTTACTAAATCAATGGGTCAGTGAATTAATCTTTTAGCTGACATGTTCCTAGCTCATTTTGGCATTAAAATTGGTAACAAGGTTTTATACACCCATGTTTCACAATAGAAAGAAAGGTTAAATGAGCATCTCATAGATTATGTTCTTTGATATAAGACTATCTTGGCTAAGATGACTAGCCCCATGGCTAATCAAGAGTTACAAGATCTCCTCAAATAGAGTCTCTTACCAGCTTTACACAAATCAATTATGCTCAAAAGATTCTCTTCCTTCACTAAATTGTGTCACACACTAAAGAAAAGAGAAGTCATGTTAATTTCAATAGGCAAACTTAAGTACACAAGTATTTTAGAAACAACCAACAAGAGTAACAACAAAGTCCCATACAAGGTCAAGGTCAATGATAACAAGACTTAGAATTAATTGATAGTTAATGTAGCTTCAAATCCCCCTAAATGAGTGGTTTTATCATCACTTCCTTATCATACCTTTATTCATCCACTAGTTTCTCTAGCTATAGTTTTACAATAACTATTAGAATGTAACATCATATCTCTCCCTCTTATTAGAGAAGTTGACCCAATAAAGACTCTTCCATGAGGATATGATCAAAATGTATTTTTCAAGTTTCATAGCACACCAGGCCATACAACAAATAAATCCATGGTTTTGAGACATAAGATACATGATTTAATAGATGGAAATCATATTGATCTTGGCACTTTAGTTGAGCCTCCTCATGCTAATTTAACATATCATAAAGCATTAAAAATATTTTTAGATCCATTTACACAACATTTCAAACAAGAGGTAGGGGACATATCAGGGGTTCACCATACATATCAAGCACATCCCACACTAGATACATATAAGGTACCTTCAGTTGAGACATCCTTTGAGCAACATGATTGGTGTATATAATTCTAGAGTTATAGCTAGACCTTTCATCTCTTTCTCAAAGTAGGAGATCATCGAGGATGATTCATATTATCATGAACTCTTTATCAAAGCTTACATTCATAATCATGTTATTCATAGCATTCTTATCGATAATGGATCTAATGTAAACATATGCACTATAACATTACTACATCATTTAGGATACTTAGAGTAACATATTACACCAAAAAACATAGTTATTAGTGGATTTAGTGAGCACATATAGATTTCTTTGAGTGAGATCATACTTCCTTTATAGGTTGGCTTAATACACATGATCACATCATTCACTATAGTTCCCAGTGCATGAGTTTTTGATATGTTACTTTATTGACCATGGATCTAAAAATTTCATGTAGTACTTTTTATAGTTCATAGATCCTTGAAAATCATTCATGGTAATTAGGTTGTTACAATTAGTGGAGTTCCATATGAGTTACCACTCCCCACTTTAGAGACATCTACTATTTTATAGTCACTAGTTTTAGCTTTGCCACCAACTATAATTTATCCACCAGTTCTAGTTATTCTTCCACTATAGATTTAGACATAGTTGAGGCATCCATAACCAACACAGAGGGTTCATATACCTCCATATCTTTAGGATTTTAGATAGCTTCTAGATATAGTGTTCACACCCAGGGTAGTCTCATTGAGATCTCATACATCTACATGTAGAACATAGGTTCAGAGAACTTTTCCTACTACCAGATGGGTCTTTAAGAGCCCTATAGTTGCATCCACTTCGTAGAGTTATAAGGGGACCCCATAATTAGTTCCCACTTAAAGACTTTAGAGAATTTAAAACATATATAGGTTTCAAATCCACAGTTTCAACATCTCTTTCGTGCTTCTTGATCACGTATGATTCCTCTCCTTGATATAGGACACCATGATATGGAGTTTCCCATGAGACTCATTCAGTTAGTATCACCTTTTCATAGCCTAATTGTACATAGTTTCCTATTCTTGATTGTACATAATTTCCCTATGATTGATTGTACATAGGTAAAATATTCTCAAAATACAAAAATAATACAAAATTTCAAAACCCAAAAACATTCAAATATGTCACAAACACAAAAACATGTTGATTGTATATATCTTCCATGCTATACATTTCTAATCTTATGTTATACTTACATTTTCTATTATATGTTATTATTTGTAAATTTATCTACATTACCATTCTTCATATACATTACCATGCTTCTATTGATCTTATTTGAGTGTGTGTAGTGACTTCTAGACCCTTGAATGTTTCACTCTACCCATTGAGGGGGCATCCTACTCCTGCATGTGAGATGCACATTGATAAATATTCCACCTGGGGGCATCTTCTACATGACTAAACCATCTAGGCTATGTCATTTCTATACCACAGACTCTAGTTATCATGTTGATGTATATTATTTACTAGCTTATATAGATTACTCTATTGACACTCAATAGTATTTACCACTTGTGTATTATTCTACATAGACCTAGTCTTGTACTAACATGTCTTACATAATTTCATACTCTTTCTTTGATTATCTAGATATGCTTGTATTTTCTAGTCTTTACATGATTTATATTCTTTCTTAATGTGGTTTGATGTGATTACATTCCTAATTCCTTCTTATTTTTGGTATGTGCCTTAGGACATTTGCCAATGTCCTTTGATTTTATTCATGTGTATACCTTTGGACATTTTCCAATGTCCCTTTCCTATACTCTTCTATGTGATTATGGATTTCAATCAAACTTACTTGTTTTAACTATAAGTGTATGTGGTATTTTAACATGCCTTATATGATTGCTTTCTAGTTTGAGTGACATGTGCCTATGTCCCTTGTTTTCTTGGCCCCTTGGCCACTCTTGTATGTTTTTTTTACTTTTTTATTTGTGTGCTTATTGCTTGATTGATTTCTATTGTTTACAATGCCATGATCTAAGTCATGTATTATCTTGCTTCTTGGATGCCATGATGGACATCATGCTCCATCCCTCCATGACAACCAAAAATTAACAACTAACACTTCTAGTTCCAATTTAGTACATTTCACATGATTTTACATTATTATATTTATCTAGGCATACCCCTATTGATCTAATAATATCTCAATACAAACCATGATATTTATTGAGATATCTTGTCAATTATCATTGCTATAACTTATATTTTGTAGCATAACACACTTGCAAGGTTCTTTCTTTTAGGGGAAGTCATTTTAGGGTCTCCATTCCTACCCTCAGTAGAGGGAGAAATAGATATGTATTTTTTTATAGAGATTATATATTCTATCAACTAAAAAATCTAGTTTTAGAACACTTAGAATAGCAACCAGACATCAAACCAATCAGAATAGACAAGGAAGATAGTGAAGAATCTAGAATAATCATCAAATTTGGCCTAAGACAGCAATTCCAAGACTAGACTACAACAAAAATGGTGCTACAATCTATTTATAGCACTCCTATCCAAATAGCATAAAAACTAAAATTTCAAGAAGCAGTTAGAAAAGTAAGTTTACCTACAGATTTGTATAACTAGATCAGTTTAATATCAATAGTTTTCCTATAGTTTTTCTCAAAATATATATATATATATAAGAGGTATTACATATGACATGATAGCTTTCATTTCTAGTTTCAAATAGGGTAGTTGGTACAACTTCTTGATTAGAATCCACATTCTAGACACCAGTGATTGGGGGGAATGTGAATGACACATTTATTTATTTTATTTCCAAGTTTAGCATTACCTATGATTTTTAGGAGTTGTGTGCCTTATTCCATTTTCAAGTGGTTGGCATCATTTTGGAATGGATTTCATACATTTATAACTTCCTAATTTTCTAAGTTCATGAGTTCCTGAGTGGCTTTCTTAAAAGCTTAGTGCACTAGTTCAGAGTGGCTTTTATATAAGCCTAATCTCTGTCTTTTAGAATGGCTAAGAGTGGCCTAGTTTCCAACATTCATTTGGCTATCCATGCCAACATTTTTAGATCATATTACATTCATGGGATTTAGGATCCATCTCATATTACATACACTTCATTCTGGTATTAGTTTAAAGCTTCAATTCATGGGGAAATGATGGAGCCAAAGGTCTATCTAGCCTTTGTATTATTTAGCCACCTATTCAAAGGGATTAGACACATAGTCTAAACATATATCAACACATGCTTGAACACCTATATTCATATTATAAGGTGACAATGGAGCCAAAGAGACAACCTTTACATTTTGAGCCACTTTTTATCAAATTGAGCACTCAACTCTGTTCATGATATTACTCTTGTTACTACATCATCTGCTATTAATTAGCATTACTCAACATCACAATAGGTTTTGTATTAGTCTATGTACCCAGTGAGGTGTATTCATTCCTTTTTCTTCCTCATTATCCATATTTGCACATTCTTATTTTAGATATAATGTATCTATTAAGAATTGATCTACTCTTATTTTGTATTATAGACTCATACTTCATTTCATTCTCTCTTTATATGCATAACTCAACATCATAATAGCATCATGAGATTCACCCTTATAGGTAAGTTAAGGTACACTTTATATTTTTCCTTTATCTTATTATTTTTCTTTCCTACATCATTAAAATAAAGAGGGGGAAATGTAGTCAAATAAAAATGCAAAATTGGTAACTTGAGTGTGGCTTATGACTCCTAATCCATAGATCCCTTTTTATTACTCTCATTACCATTTTAAGATTATTTTCACTAATTCCTAGTCATCCATAGCCTTTGAAACTTGATCCCAGAGCCAAGACCCTCTTTTCATGACCAATCCATCCCCCAGGTCCCATCTACCTAGGAATTTAGCACCACACTAGGACTATAACATCAGTACCACTCCTGTTCGCTTTCAACATTATTAACCAAGATAATTTTGACCCCAAATGTTCAATTTATTTTGGTTCCCCATCCTTCTCCTTGTTATTATAATGTGAGCACATTCAACCCATGACTAATAGATCCCTATAAAATCCCATTCAAAGATCATTTGGAAGTGGTTGGAAAATATCACAAAGTAAGCAAGAATATAAGCAAGACTACTCAATAACATTTCCTTATTATATATATACAACAATCTAATACTATTTCTATTGTATTTGAATCCTTACACTAGTCCCTTATCATCTCAAGCACACCTAGTTTAGCATTTCCTTGCATTCTCATATCACAATTGCACCAAGGAATTTCAAAGAGAGAAATACATATGGCTTGATCCCTCTTCAGAGTATTGGTATGTAAGTAGCATGACTACACAATGGGTATGGATACATGTCTAGTGAATCTTACACACACTAACCACCCCTCTTGTTTAAATTGGTCAAATTACAATGGAAGATAGGGTTTGAAGAGAAAATCTTCTCTACAAGGAACTCTACAAACTTTTGGCTATTGAAACTTCATAGATATGGTCACATAAACCTACTAAACAAAACCTAAAAAGCCTAGATCCTTAGGAAAATAACATCAAACAAGGAATATAACACTGGTGCCACTCCTATCTAATTTTGGTGCTCCTGTTCAATCAAAAAATGAACATTTGAATCCTTTTTGTGATAATGTCCTAGGCTTACACAATGAATATTGGATATTATCTTGGTTGGATCAACACAATTTAAGCTAAGTCTTATTTTCTCCCTCTTATTACTATTTTTATAAAAACTCTAATTAACAATAAATTTCATAAATTAGTACCTTATTTACTAGATATTATTTACTAATTTATCAATCCAAACCATTTAACTAAATTAGGAATAATACACTAATATTCCCAAAATTGTTAAATCACAATGGGGGAAAATGTTGTACACTAGGTTCTTGATGGTGATCAAGAGGGGTAGAAAAACCTTCTATTGGTAGTATATTTAATGGCTGAAGACACCCTCAAATAATTGATATGTAATCTCTTAATATACTAAGTAGTCTAGGACTTGATACGGTAGGTGGAGGGGAGACTTTAAGGTACCTACTACTCAAATGATGGTGTCATTTCTCCAATATTGGTAATCACCAATGGGGGTGAGAGATTCCCTTATCTCCTTTGATAGTTGAGGCATGGATACCTCATTAATGACCATGTATACCATTAGGTATAATTACTTTCATATATCCTACATTAGGTTCCAATAATGGTGGAAATATAGTTTCTATAAAACTATGTGGACCATCGCACCTTTAAAAACTAATGTTATAAAGGTAGAAGGTTTAAATAGTAGTGTTATGTAGAATGCATCTACCAAGTAGCTTATCACATAAAATTTTACTCCTCCTCAAGCATCTCCTACTACCTTGATCAATTTAAAATTGATCATGCCCTCAAGATCAAGGACCTACTCACCCTTGCTGATGATATGTAGTAGGGGTACCCACATGAGTTTGACTTGTAGGTAGTATTTTTCCATATAGAATTAGTCCAATAGTATAATACCAACATAAACTCACTAATTTAAGGTGTGAATATTGTAGTAATTCCCATTCATCTTGTTGACCCATTTAATATCGAGGTTCTCTGCCTAGTCCTTTAGGGCATCATATATCTAGTTAGTGTCAATCTAGGTTCTCATCATAGATGAATTATAGGTGATTATATGATCTAGGATGTTATAATAATATTTAAAAGTGAATCCAAATATATCCATGATTTAATCCCAAGAACTCATGGATTAGACCATGTCATGAACACCATCTTATGCCTAATTAGTAGTAAATAACAATTTACCAAACAAATTAATACAAGGTAAGACCTACATCTTGGTATCAGATCAATACAACACATACTTATTTTATATCTAAAGTGAATATTGAAACACAACCTCATCTTCATCATCACTAGTATAATATTTGGGTACTAGGTTGGTTATTTTGAACATCTCATTATAGTTGTTGAAATGCATCAGGCCATCTAAGAATATGGTGTCCCTATACTAAGGCTAAGATCTAGGGTTAGAATAAGAGGAAGTGTTCATTGTAGAAAGGGTTAGCACTTTTGTGATAACTAGTTTTGAGTGAGTGAGGCACATGGGTCACATGAATGTACAAAAAACAAGAATGCAACTTGGGAAACTAGGAATAATAAATGTAAATGAACTTATCTAAAGGCACTTATAGGGATCCAAAATTATCTCCTATATTTATGGTGCATTGTGGCTCACTTAACATGAATTCAAATTTGAATTTATGGCCAAATTTTTCCATTTATTTCCCAATATGTACTTAAACTCAATGATTTAAAATATGCACCACCTGCTCGATTTGGTGATTATGATGTAATGTTTTAATTTATCTAATCAGGACAAGCTCCCCATTTTATTTATGTTAGGAGTGTGGTAGGTACATAGTAATTTCATCCTACTGGCATCTCAGATATCCTATTTCCTATGCCACATGTCTTTTTCTAGTTAGTCATGATTAGAATGACTACTACTTAGGTGTGACCAAATACTTCTCTTTTAAATTTTTAAAATTAGGAGTAGCGAATTTAAGGAGTGAAGTGATATGTGGAATATTATTATTATGAATTTAAGAATTATTATACCTTACTCTAACTTTTTAGGGGCTTCTTAGGCTTTATATTCTAATCTACATGAAAGAGCCAAGTGGTATGATCTAATAGGTCAAGATATCCCAAGATCTGACATCTTAATCAGGTCTAGGATTTGACAACTCTAAAAATACACCATATGAAATAATTTCATTTTGTTAGGATCTCCTAGGTTATGACATATCTATCAAGATTGATAGACTAATGTGTTTGACATTGGGCCCATCTAATTAGTCGAGTTTTGACACCTCTAGTCACTAGGTCCATGTGACATGTTCTCATTTGGTTAGGCTCTCCTAAGTTCATACATCTATGTTTAGTCTAGGAGACTGACCATTATCACAATTAAAGGATCTAATTGGGTAGGTTCTCTTAGGATCTGGCATCTCTATCGGGTTTGGGAGACTGATGCTTTTTGATAACTTTGATAGTTTGAGCCACACGAAACTTTCTAATTTTGTCACTTAACCTATGAAAAACTTAAAAAAAGACTAATTAAAATTTATGACATGTAATAAAATATAACTCACCTAATTGATGATGGAGATTCATAAGGTGACACATAAGGATCCAATAAAATAGAACTCTAAGAGATTCAAAATAAGTGCAAATTATCAAATTAGATCTCTAGTGCAATAAAAATATTTTGAGTGTGAAATTATGACATTCTACTTGGGATGTTATAAATATTTGATTATGATTAAAATTAGAATTCATGGCAGGCCTTAACAAGAATTAAATGCCAGTATGGATACACTAGATGCATGACCAAACTAGAAAAAAATAGAAATTCAAGGATTGAAAATAAAAATAATTATTCGAGAGAGATCAAAACTCTGATAAACTTGAATTTGATAAATTTTAAAAAGTGATCCCCCACTTCTTAGAATCAAGGTGTGTGCTAGCCACAACACAATGAACCCATGGAATATGTGGAATATATGAGGCCAAACTAGTAGGATGTATCCACATTTCATACAATGATCATGCCACATGTCACATGTATAGAAGGCTATACTATTACATATATAGTCCCAAGAATATTTCAAATATATAAGGCTCAAATACTAAGATATAAATATAATTTACTTAATAATTTTATAAAGGATAATTATGATTTTTTAAGTAAATTTACATAAGTTGTATCCCCTTTGATCATTAATGAAGTGATGACCACCAAAATATAAAAGTGACAAGAGCCATGAATATGTAAAATATTAGTGGGACAAGTTACAAAGCATTCAATCCTTAATGAAATTTGATTCCATTAAGAGTGAGAAGTGATGTTCCAAAACAATGAATTATGGATCATGAAAATTGATTAATGAAGAAGTGACAATGGTTAAATTTGAACACAATAAGAATAATATACTAGGATTGATGCAATGACCATGGAAATCAAATAGAGAAAAATATGGTATTCTTAATGAGAAGTGATGGTCACAAATATTTTGAAATTTTAAAATTTGTGAAACATCAAATTATAATACTTTGCATATTTTGATCATAACTACCCCTTCTAAACTTTTGAAAGTTATATATATTTTAGGATTCAATTTGATATCAAAACACTCTTCTTTTTCTTGAATTTTGGTTATTTTTTTAGCTAGGTTATTATTGTGTTTTTTCTTTGTCCAAGGCTTTTAGTTAATATATTTGTGTGTTTTTTTATGTATTTGTTAGATTGGGCTTTTGATTTTATGAACATTTCACTAGTAAATTGAGACTACAATCAATCTCTTGTGGATGATTAAGCTATAGCTATTTCCCATAATTAAACATCTTGCCAAATAATCTTGTGTGTTTTTTCCATAAATTATTCCTTTGAATATTTCACTATTTATATTTAAATTTTAGCTAATGTTGGGTTTCATAGGCATCAATTATTAATCCATATGTTTCAATTATTTTTGTCTTAGTTGAGAAACACTAGGTTAAAACTTGGATCTTATTCTCTAATTAACATTTCCTTCATTTTATGTTTATTTATTAGAATCTAACCATTGTACAATATTACTTAGATAATTTTGAATATACGTTTTTTACTTTCTCTTGATCCGATGTAGAGAAAAAATTGGGAACACAATCCCATTATTTTGAAATTTTTTGTAAGGGAATGAATTAGGCTTAGGAAATCCTTTTATAACTATAAAGATATATTACAAACCAACCTATTCAACAAAGGATTTATTTTGAGAAACAAAACATGAAAATCATGACTTGGGTCACTTATTATCCTAAAATAAGGGGCTATAAACATGTGATTTTTTGTGCCTATCACAAAACCTACATCAAAATGAACTAGCACTAGAAGGATGACATGACCAATCCATTATTGTGTTCAATAATTTTTTATTAATTATAAATAGGTTACCCTCCTTTGATTTATTTTAAATTATGTTATTAAACTAGAAAATCAACTAGTGATATAAATAGGGAAAATTTAATTCAAGAGGACCTAGATCAAACACTGTGGTATTATTTATCTAAAACTTCACATAAAAAAGATATTAGGACAATCTTGTAGGTTTCTTCCTTCTTGTAATACCATATCATGATATGGTCCTAACACACACACACAAATATAGATAACACTATGAGGAGGACAAGAGGAATTAGATTAAAAAACTAACACTTGAACACTCCATTAAATTAGAGATACAGTCTAGATTTATAAATTTATCTAAAAAGGTCCACATCTGAGTCTAGTCTATTTTTGTTATAACCAATCTAAATACATATAATATCCACTTAGACAAATAAAAATATCAAATATTAAGGACTCAAACTATCCCACCAACTATTCCCAACATCCATCCAATAACACCCATGAATACTAATTTGTTAGGAAGGACAACAATTAAGCTCAATAGAGCTATTCGTGACTTGCCTAGGAATGCCAAGAGATAAATTCCCCACTATGCACTTTATGGAGGGTGAAAAATAGAAGAACATATAATCTATTTCAAGTCTTCCCACACATTTTTAAACATTAAACTTGAAGACATTTCCTAGAGGTTATTCTTTTTCATGTTACAATATGCCACTTATGATGGGTTCCTCAACCTAAAAGTGAATTCCATTAATTACTAGGATATGATTCAAACCACACTATTAGTCTAATTTAACTAGATAATTCACCATAGTATGTTATAACATCAATTTTACACTATTATAATGGAACCAAATGAGACAACTAAGAGATTCAATTAAATATTCCAATGAATGTATAACTAGGTCACAACTTTGTACATGCCTATGATAGATCTGGCCTTGGAGATGTAAAAAAATTCTATTGACCTATGGTTTCCATATTTTAAGGAGAGAATTATAAATAAACACAATGTTGTTAGCCAATGTTTAAGCCATCAAAATCAATAGGTAACTCTATTTATAGGGCCACATCCTCATAACCATTCCTCGTGTTAATTATAATATCCTTATGGCCAATCTCATGATAGTTATGGACCTAGTTCTTTTGAGAAAGGAAGCTCCAAATCAACCTTTGGGGTTATTAAATAACCAACCAACTGAGTTCACATACAATTAGATATTATATCTATTTATAACAAAAATTACATAAAAATTCAACCCAAAACAAGTTGGATGCTATCCAACATGTGGTTAAAAAGTGAGCAATGATTTATTTAACCTAAAAAACTTAGTTGGTAATTTTAGTGGAAAAATTTCTAAAAGGAATTTCTTATTTAAAATATTCCATTACAAATCCAATAGTGTAATAACATAGAACTATCTCCCAATAAACTACAAGAGATCAATATATGTGAATTGGCCTAACAAAATTAGTTCAAAGTCTATGCCACCACTCAACTTGGTGAAATAAATTGTTTCAATTTTTCTAATGTATTTGGATTTTCAAAAAATTATATGGAGGGATATGAAGTGATTAAAAATGATCAGAACATGGCCAATACATCCACATACCAAACTATTATCATACTAACATTGCTATTATATTAGACACCTTTAAATTTCCTAACCAAGAGGACAATTAACCCAAAGAGAGTGAAAATGAAGTTCATGATTTTTAGAAATATCAAGAGTAAATATTCACCTAGAAATAAAACACACAAACAACCATTCACTACTTCCACACCTCCAAACAATACAAATACACAATCTAATACAAAGGCTAAAAATGAGCCCCTCTACCAAAGTGAAGTGATGAGAAACACTTTCCAAGTCCCGTGTAACTAATAGAAAAAGTGAATATAATATTATAGGGGACATAATAAAAATAATGATAACACTACTCTACAAGATATAGCACATATCATAGAATAGAGGGACCTTCTTTTAAAGTTTTTGATAGAAAAAAACCCTTAAGATAATCATAAATCAACCCATTCTAATGTGGTCATTCACAAGGATAAAATTGAATATTCCTAATTTATTCTTACTCTTAGGATGTTTGTTAAGAATATTCATAACCATCTAGTAGATTTAGGTTCCTCTTTTAATTTTTTCCTATGATAATATATATAAAATTGGGATTGAATCTAATTAAATCCAATTTTATAGATTCATAGTTAGGTAAATAAGTGGGCATAGTAGTCTGGGAATTGATGAAAATAAACATAAAGTATCCTCTTAACCAAGGGTCAAAACAATTCATACACATCCAAGTTGTGAACATCGCAAATGCTTATGACATGGTGCATTACCACTAACTATTCCCATGTGGATACCTTGGAAAGGTGGGATAACTAGATCGAGGTGGATAAGGAAACATAAATGAAACTAATGATAACTAAGCATAACATAAAGAGTGAAAATTTAAATGATGTATCCACTGACATAGGTGTTTACACTTTAACCATTAAAAAGGTTCTTAAAAATAAACAAGGAATAAAAACCAACCACATATGCTTGTGGACACTTTTTTTTATGGATCTCATTCCAAACAAAGTTCAAGCATAGGGGTTATGTGAGTCAATTATAAGGGTGAGAAACAAATTATTGTATACTTATTATAATTTCCCTATAATAATAACTTGATAGGATATTAATCCATGATTTTATCCTTAATTTTTCTTTAAAATAAAAAGTAAAAATGTTGTGAATGTTTGGTGACTTTGAATTAGAAAATCAAATAGGTTAGGATCCAATATAAATGTAAATAATCATACCTTAGGTGATATAAAAGTATAGTCTATGACCTCATTGATTCATTCAAAATTTTCAATGTCACTCCCATTCATAGGGAAGAGAATTAAACAACTTATTATATTATAACATCAACAACAAATGTATTCCCTTTAAATGAATCCAAATTAAAAAAATCTATGTACAATTGTCCCTCCCTCCTATTCTCAGTAATTTTGAAATACGTAAAGTGTTTAATCATGATCGATAAATTATACAATACATTAACAACAATGATGTTTTTGAACCACATGTTATTAATGAGGAATAGAGAGATCATTCCTCAAAGGAATAGAAATAAGTAAAAGATGATGGGATTTTGAATTTAAAGGATAATCAAATACCCAAGGGGATGGTTCCACTTGATATTATCTTTTATTTATACATGCCTAAAGAGAAGCATAGTGAACCAAATCCAAATAATCAAGAGTCACTAATAAATAGCATAGGCTCCCCAATAATCAGATAAATGCAAACATTGGCCCAAATTGTACACAAGCAAAAAAAAATTGGCATCTTATTTCACAATATAAAGACATGATCACTTGGTCATATGAATACTTTAATATATTTTATCCTATAATTATCTATAGTACCATCCCAATCAAATAATCCCATAAAAATTCTAGGTAGATGTAGAGACCTATAAACCCATCATTTACATAGAGGTCTAAAAATTTCATGCTTCTAGAATTGTCTTCCCATTAGGCATTCCTCCTAGGTGTAAAATTTAGTGTCTATATGCCATAAAAATGGGGAGATAAGGATATTTTTAGACTTATGAAACCAAAATAAAGCCTAAAATAAAGATAACTACCCTTTTCTGTCTTTAGATGAAATTGTGTAGATGGTTAATGAATTTGAGACGATGTCCTTCTTTAATGGATATTTAGATTATAGTCAGGTTTTAGTGGAAAGAGAAGATCAAATGAAAACAAATTTCATCATGAAATGGGGTATATTTTCTTACAAGAGAATGCCTTTCATCTTAATCAATGCTAGTGCAATATATCAACATTCCATGGAATGCATTTTCAAAGGTCCACTAGGGAATTGTATTTTTATTTACATGTATGTATTATATTTTCTTAGAACTTAGGTTATAACATGTGCCATTTAAGGAGAATAAAAAAATATTCAAGAAGTAAAACATATCACTCAATCTTAAGAAACACATATTTCATGTCACTAAAGGTAAATTACATGGGCACATTCTCACTAAGGAAGGTATGTATGTGGATCATGATAGAGATAATGATATATATAAAATTAAACCTCATAATAGTAAGAAGAATCTAAAACCATTCTTTGGAAAAATTAATTTTGTAAGGAAATTAATTTTTAGTTTTGTTGAGATTGTGTGACCTCTTAATGCTATGTTAAAAAATTAATTTAAAGATATTGATAATTCCATCATGCAAGTACTATTATTAATCAACCTAGGTTTCATGAAGGACTTCTAAATGTATTATTTCACTTTATACCATGACATAAAAATTGTACTAACACATCAGGTTGACTTAGACATGTTCACTATTTCATTCATGAGCATAAATTTGAAAGAGAAAATCAAATTTTCAAAATTAGAAAATAAATCCTATGTATTCGTTAAGGATACTAAAAATGTAGACACTATACATTTTAAAACAAATTCATGATTTAAAAGTTAAGCTCATGCTCTAACAAAATTAATTGGGGGAATGCAAATGAAAGTGGATGGCTATGTTACAATAATACCATATCAAAATCAATCCAATAAAAAACATGAGAGGAAAATTCCTCACATAAATAATCACCAAAGTAACATGAGGATCATAGATATGTAAGTGAACTAGGCATAAATTGAGTAGCATAAGTGGTACACCCACATTATCCATTTTCTATCATATGGGAATTGTCCCCAAGAATTGAGTCATACACAATGAAGATATTTGAGATTAAAAGCCTCCCACTATATGCTAAAAATAGACACACACACACACACACACACACACACACACACACACATGTATGTATGTATCTATTTTTAGCATATAGTGGGAGGCTTTTAATCTCAAATATCTTTGTTGTGCATGACTCAATTCTTGGGGACAATTCCCATATGATAGAAAATGGATAATGTGGGTGTACCACTTATGCTACTCAATTTATGCCTAGTTCACTTACATGTCTATGATCCTCATGTTACTTTGGTGATTATTTATGTGAGGCATTTTCCTCTCACATTTTTTATTGGATTGATTTTGATATGGTATTCTTGTAACATAGCCATCCACTTTCATTTGCATTCCCCCAATTAATTTTGTTCGAGCATGAGCTTAACTTTTAAATCATGATTTTGTTTTAAAATGTATTTGTGTCTACATTTTTAGTATCCTTAACCAATACATAGAATTTATTTTCTAATTTTGAAAATTTGATTTTCTCTTTCAAATTTATGCTCATGAATGAAATAGTGAACGTGTCTAAGTCAACCTGATGTGTTAGTACAATTTTTATGTCATGGTCTAAAGTGAAATAATACATTTAGAAGTCCTTCATGAAACCTAGGTTGATTAAGATTGAGGGTTTAACTAGGAAGCGATGGCGGGAGCGCTGGCTGGGAGTGGCGTAGGAGCAAACAGGCCGCCGACTGGCCCCAGGAAGGACGGATCTCTACCTGGGGCGTACTCTTGCAACTCAGAACCTTCCCATATTAGTGAGCGTTCAAAGCTCAGTAAGGTAAATGGTTGTCTTTTGAGAAGTCAGGACAGACCAGTGGTGGTCATATCCCCTGAAGCTGTGAAAGATGATGTTGAGTACCTTTCTGCCCACACACTTATTTGTAAATTCCTGGGTATAAGAATCTCATTGGCTGCCTTAGATGCCTAGATTCGCAGGTCTTGGCATATTGAAGGAGACTTCGACATTATGTTAGCTGGAAACAACTATTTTTAGTCAATTTTTCCTCAGTTGCAGACCGTAACTGTGTCTTTGAGGGGGGCCCTTACTTCTATGACCGTGTGGGGATTTTTCTTAAACCCTGGCATTCGGGTTTCAACTCAGCTGATGAATTACCTGCTTGTGTGCCGATCTAGGTCCGTTTTCTACGGCTCCCTTTGGAATTTTGGAGGGAGGATATTCTCAGGCAGATTGCGGCCACGCTTGGAACACCGACAGCTATTGCCCATCAATCGTTGGACAAAAAGGTAATTTCTTACGCCCGTGTGTGTGTTGACATTGATTTAAATAATCCTTTGCCAGATTCCATGGAGATTTGTATGGCCTCCTCGTCCTGGATCCAGCAGATTGATTATGAGGCTATCCCTTTTAGATGTCGAATTTGTCATGCATATGGCCATCTACATAGACAGTGTCCACAAGCAGCCAAAGATAGTGGGATAAATCATGACTCTTCCACACCAAAAAATGCAGCCACTGGAAAAGGAACAGGTAGACAGGGTAACTCTGTTCATGAAAAAATGCAATCTGATAGAGCTGTCAAAGGGAAATATCCAGCTGTTAATGATAGATTTGCGTAAAGCTCTGCTGATCATGCTAGTACAAATTTGGAGGGGTTCACAACAGTGAGGTGACGTATGAGAGGTGGTGGTCAGAAGCACAAAAATATAGATAGGCAATTGGACATGGGATTCAACAGGTTTGAGGCACTAGACAGTATGGCCATTGAGGATGGCTTTCTGGATGAAGACCAGGGAGAAGCTCTTGAAACAGACCAGCAAGTTTCTGTGCCTATTGTGGATCAGGATATGATGACATTGCCGTCTCTAGAGCACTCATTGGGGCTGATTGAAGGAGCAATTGAGACAGAGACTGTAATTCTTGATAAGAAAGTGAAATGGGCTGACCTTGTCAAGGAAGTTGATGATGGCAGGAAAGACAAGGGTACACCTTCTACGCTTGGCTTGGCGCAGAGGCCTTTTAAGAAAGCTAACTCCTCTACTCTCTCTAAGGCGGGGCAAAGAAAGGATTTAGAAAAGATCAAACTTACTGGTGATTTATTGGTGGAATCAGGGGTTGTTAAAACCTTAGATGAACATTTCCCCCATGTTCCCCAATGATTGTCTTATCTTGGAATGTGAGGGGTTTGAACAGCTGCCCCAGACAAAAGGCTGCTCGAAGATTGGTGTTGGATCATACTCCGGATATCCTGTGTATCCAGGAAACGAAAGTGTCAATTGATTTACTGTTTGCTTGTTTGCCAAAAATTTGGTGTTTTGGCCATTATCAAGGTGTGGGAGCGCTGGGAAGCTCTGGGGGTTTAGCAACTTGCTGGGACCCGAGAAAGATATTGCCCCTTCATTGGTTTACCTGCATTTCTGCCCTCTCCATGGTTGCCTCATCTCTTGACACCGGGGAATTGATTTTTGTCACTAATGTCTATGCGCCAGTTGACATAGATGGACAACTTCTGCTTTGGGAACATATTCGTTATGTTCGTAGCTACCATCCATTCTTACCGTGGATTGTTATGGGAGACTTTAATGCTGTTATGAATTTGGAGGAGAAAAGAGGTGGGCTGTCTCGTCTGGGTCCCTCTACCGAGTGCCTCCGCAATAATGTTGAGACTCTGCGCCTCTCTGATGTTAGACCCTCCATTGGACTATTTACCTAGAGCAACAGAAGATTAGGTTCTGCTGCCATTTCGGAGCGTCTAGATAGATTTCTTGTTTCCTGTTTCTGGAGGTCTAGCGCCTTCTCTCTCAGCTCGGATATCTTGGATTGGAATGGGTCGGACCATTGGCCCATCAGGCTCTCCATAAATCTTATTGAGGGACCTAAAAAACCCCCCTTTAAGTTTCAGCTGATGTGGCTCCGTGACTCTTCTCTCCAGGAGTGCATTGAACTGTGGTGGAGACAGGGGGCGTCGGCTCACGGTACAGCTATGTATTCCTTCCAGAAAAAACTGCAGTATGTCAAGAGAAAATTGCAAATTTGGAATAGAAATTGTTTCGGTAATTTACATGGCATGAGGAAGAGGGCACAGGATGAGCTGGCTGCAATCACAAGGCAAATTAGAGACTCTGGTCTCTCAGAAATGCTGAGTCAGGAGGAGGCTAGAGCTGCCAGCTCCCTGGAGGAATGGGAATTACGTGAAGAAATTTGTTGGAAGCAAAAGGCGCGTATTGACTGGCTACAAGAAGGAGATAAGAATATGGCTTTTTTTCACAAGTCGGTTCAAGCGCGGAGAAATAGAAATGTTATTACTTCTCTTGTTGCCCAGGATGGGAGGCGTTTGACCTCTTCTCAAACTATCAGTGAGGAAGCTGTTAGCTTCTTTTCGGCTCTCTTTGCTGATGATTTGGCTCCTGCTGATGAAGCGGAAACGGCTGTCCTTTCTTGCATTCCCCAGGTGGTGAGTGCGGATATGAATGATTGTCTCATGAAGCCCATTGGGATGGCAGAGGTGGAGGAGGTAGTTTTCAGCATGAAGAGAGGCAAAGCTCCTGGCCCGGATGGGTTTCTGGTGGACTTTTTTCAGAGCTTTTGGAGCATCATCAAGCAGGACCTGATGGCTGTCATACAGGAGTCGTACACTAATAAGGAAATGTTCAAAGCTCTAAATGCTACTTTTCTTATTCTGATTCCAAAGAAGGAGCAGGCTCTTCAGCTTGATGAGTATAGGCCCATTGCGCTTTGTAATGTGGTTTATAAAATCATTACCAAGCTTATAGCGCTGAGGCTTAAAATTTATCTTCCCAGGCTTATTTCAGAGGAACAAGGGGGTTTTGTGGCCGGTAAGCAGATTCTGGACGGAGTTGTCTTAGCTTCGGAAGCTATTCATTCTATGAGTACGTCCCAAGAGTGGGGAATGTTTATTAAGCTTGATCTTGCAAAAGCTTATGACAGAGTTAGCTGGAGATTTTTGCAAAAAGTCCTTTTGGCGTTTGGTTTTTAGCGGGATTGGATTTGTTGGGTGATGAGTTGTATCACGTCACCTTCCTTTTCGGTCCTCATCAATGGGACTCCTTCTGAGCTTCTTGGTGCCTCCAGGGGTCTTCGCCAGGGGGACCCATTGTCCCCATACCTATTTATCATTCTTGCAGAGGGCCTTGGCAGGATCTTCAAATACCGTGTCTCTCATAATGTCATATAGGGTTGGAGGTGGGGGGAGGGCTCCTCTCCTCTCACCCATTTACAATTTGTGGATGACACTATTTTGACTGGGAGTGCTCATATAAGTGAGGCGGAGGCTTTCCGACACACTTTAGACACTTACCTGGCAGTTTCTGAGAAAAAAATTAATGAGCATAAGTCTTCTATTTTCTTTTTTAACACTCCGAAGCTCATCCAGAGAAGGATCGCCACTATATTACGCTTTCAGACTCAGAGTCTGCCAGTTATTTACCTTAGCATTCCCATTGTGGTGGGAAGACAGCCTAGGCTATTTTGGCAGAATATTCTTGATAAGCTGAGACTTAAGGTGAGTCACTGGACTCATAGATGGCTATCTACTGCGGGTCATGTGACTCTTCTCCAATCGGTCATCCAGGCGCTCTCGATATATCGTAGTATGGTGCAGGCTGCCCTGACTTATTTTCTGAAGGAATTTGATTCCCTCTCGAGAC